>JNHY02000200.1:0-24312 GCA_001691755.2 Amanita polypyramis BW_CC | reverse complement strand
CTCTTCAGTGAGCTCTTTACAAACTTCCAACCACGCCTGTCCCAGCTTTTCGAAATCCGAAATCTACTCCCATTGAGTCAGATCTTTAAAACCCAAAAGTAACGCTCACCTCATTATACACTTGCGCACAGCACCTCGTCCACCATTTCCCATCGTGCACAAAGTATGCCGTGCAAACGCGTCTTTCCCTAAACAATTTCCTGTATAGCACAAGATTCAACTCGGGAGTGAACGGTAGGACGCTCGCCGCAGGAAGGGGAAGCTGGACATTGACCATGTTGAGCGTCAAATCGCCTTGGGGATCCATGAGTCTGGTTTTGAATATGGACGCGAGAAGTCGACCTCCTTGAAGCGCGAGCGAGCGGCAATATTTATTGATGGCGCGTTCCGAGCCAATCCAGTTTCGGAAGGCGAGCGCGGCTGGGACAGTGAGATAATTAACCACATCGATTGAGCCATTATCTGTGGCGATAGGTCAAAAACGTAAAATTGAACGAACGACCGGAGGCGCACATTCAAATTGCTCAAGCAGCGCTGACAGAGTACGTTGCTCAACTGGAACGTACGAGAGGGATGTGGGGATGGTAGTCTTGATGATGTGCCGGTTTCTATCAATGTGGTTAGTTTGGTTGCGACATTCGGACGGTCATTCAAATGCTAGATACTCACCGCTCTGGGATATACAATACGGCACAGCTTCGTTTGACGTACAACCACTTGTGGAGATTCTATGTTCATACATATGGTCAGAACGAGTCAAAGCAAATACAGACCATAAACATAACATACAGAAATCCAAAAATCCGGTTTCGCATCGGATAAATTGATGTCTACCTGCTGCCCGATAGCATGTGCAGCGTCAACAACACTCATTACACCTTCTTCAGCACAAATCTTGACCATTCCTTCCCATGGCATGTGKATACCAGGCAWGGACACGATCGCGTCTATAATCGCTATGCGACGATGTTTGCTTGSGGGGARGGAATGGATCTGTTCACGGAAGCGGGTGAGGATTTCGTTGTGCGAGAGAGGGAAGTTGAGCGTCAGGACGGAAATAGTAGGATGAGGAGCGACATCGGACAGGTATTGAGTGAGGCGGTACACAGAACTGTAGGTAGTATTTGCTGTYGATCGATTTGTTCAGTTCCCATCTGRATAGAAAACCTGGGTAMCACACCGATTAATATTGTATCRCCGGTCTCCCATTCGATATTCCGAAGGACAGTGTTGATCGCCAAGGAGGTGTTAGTAGTCAATACGACTTCATCTGTTTTTGCACCGATTAATTTAGCAATCTGTTCTCGTCCAGCATTAAGCCTAGTTGGCATATCTAAACGATGGAAGCGATCTGGTGCTGCTTCAGCTTCGAGCATGAGATCACGCGCAGCCTTAAGAACGGGCAAGGGGCTGGCACCATAGGAACCTAGCAGAGGTGGATAAGTTTTTTGGTAATGAAACAATTGAGAGCGTACCGTGATTGAGGTTGGTGTATCCCGGCTCCATTGCAAAGTATTTGAGCATTTCATGCCCAAACTTTGGAGGAGGCTGGGCATAGAGCAATTTGGTGTCTATCGTGTCGAAGTTGACGACCATGGTCCAACTGAGGCTGCATACTACGCAAAATAAGGCCCTATCGAGTGGCTGTGTGACTGATTACCAGGCTCTGAGTTGTGTCAAGGTTGCGAAGGAGTTGGAAAGAACGTCATGGACAATAATTAGAAAGAAGTCGGGAACCGGAAATGGCTAGTACACATACAATGGGTTTGCGCTGTTGGTCTTTCACATATACGTTTCTCTTGTAGTTACAATCTTCGTTTGTACTTAGTTTGAAGCGCCTTGGCGCAATACAAAGTTATTGTTTGGAAAGGGGGATCTCAAGACTGCAAGCTTAATTAATTAACAACGAACACCGTACGTCATATTGTCGTGGGCGCGTAGTCTTGTTTTAAATTATCCCCGTGCTACTGCTGGGCTTACCCCGTGCTGCCTGCAACTTCTTCATTACTGTAACTTTGAAAAAACCGTCGCAGGTGAATGTGAATAACGGTTCGTCTCGGCAGGGTGAAACTGAATCACCTATGAGTATCATCCGAGTTCCTGAAGTGAACTTTTGCAAAATTCACTTGAGCCCCCCTGGGCGAGTGACAGGTGAAATAGGGCCTCGACATGTGGTATTCTGGGCAACGACTCGGGGTAGCGAGCATGATCTTGGTGTGACGTAAGTGCGTGAGAACTGGAGGATAACTGTACGTCCCTCCTTTGCTCCCAGCGATGACCATCCCTGTATTCAAGATTATCCCGACAACCCAGCAGTATGATTGGGGAAGGATTGGTGGAACGAGCGTGGTCGCTCAGTTTGCCACATCGTCCAGACTGCCAGAGTTCACCATCGATGACAAGAGGCCTTACGCAGAGGTGAGTAAGCCCAAGCCGGTCTTCGCTCAATTCGACTACTATATGCGTACAGTTGTGGATGGGGACTCATCCAAAATCTCCCTCTCGCGTTGCATCGACAAACAAAGTTCTCTCGGATCACCTCCGAGAAATTCCATCTCTCATAGGCCCGAAAGTGATCGACCGCTTTAATGCTGGAGACGGAAACTTGCCATTTCTTTTCAAAGTTCTATCTATTAAGAAGGCATTGAGCATCCAAACTCATCCTGACAAGAAAACGGCAGAGGAACTGCACGCAAAGCAACCCGACATCTACAAGGGTATGTGCTGTCCATTTCTTACCAACCCAAACTCGTATATACTCGACCTACTAAGACCCAAATCATAAACCCGAAATGGCAGTTGCACTCTCTCCATTTCTTGCGCTTTGTGGGTTCCGTCCACTACCCGAAATTGCAGCCTCCCTCAAAGCAACACCAGAAATGGCCGCTCTGATACCGCCTGTAATCCTACAACGGTTCATCAATCTCTCCGCAACGTCTCAAACAATTTCAGCTGACCTACCTGGATCCGGTATCGAAGCTAAAAATGCCCTTAAAGATGTCTTCTCTGCCATAATGACAGCGGAAGAAAGCAAAATTAAAACGCAACTTGAAAAGCTTGTGATTCGGTATGAAAAGGGAGACGACCTGAGTGATGTTTCGCAAGATTTGGTAGACCTCGTGCTGCGTTTGAACTCTCAATTTCCCGGGGATGTGGGGGTGTTTTGTGCATTCGTATTAAACTATGTGAGGTTGAACCCCGGTGAAGCCATTTTTTTGGGTGCAGGGGAGCCACATGCATATGTCGAGGGAGACATCATCGAATGTATGGCGAACTCGGACAACGTCGTTCGTGCAGGCCTCACACCCAAACTTCGCGATATACCCAATCTTGTAGCTTGTCTCACGTATGAACCTGCACCTTCCTCGAGACACGTTGTAGAGCCTGCCTTATTCACGGAATCCTCATCATCTCAGTACGTGCATTTCTTAGCGCTTTGATTCATGGAAGAGGTCGATATTATGGCCTTCAAACTTAGGGTGACTGCTGAGAGTCTGTTATACGACCCGCCTATACCCGAATTCTCAGTAATACAAGTCAAACTTGACTCGGGCGCAAAAGGGAAACATCGCGCGATTAACGGGCCTAGTGTGTTTGTGGTGACGACGGGCGGAGGAAAGGTAGTGTGGGGACAGGATGAAAGTTTAGATCTAGTGCTGGGAAATGTTGTATTTGTGGGAGCAGGATCGGGGGTCGAGTTTGTCGCAGGTGGAGACGGTTTGGTAGTTTATCGGTCTTTTGTGGAAATTCCTTGATATGTAGTATAACGTAGACCAAAACTGGATCTTTCGGGTGGTCTGGGAAGTATGCAGCCCTGTATGTCATGTCCAGACTTGACAAAGGGTCCAAGTGAGCGTGGACACTAGTTACGGCCGCCGACTGACGTTCAGTTCGGCATCCCCCGCCTGCCTCCGTAGCTAAATATTTACACCAATACAAAATTGAAACTTCTGATTGAATGACTCGATGACACAACTCGGTCGGCACCGGCCGAGTGAAGAAAACAGCTCCAGGGGCGACTAAAAAGTATCGTAAGATTGTCGTTCTCTCCAGTCTAACGGTGAATAACTTGATGACACAACTCCCAGCCGAGTGAAGAAAACTCTTTAATACAACCCTAGGGTCGATTAAAAAGTATCGTAAGATTGTCATTCTCTCCAGTCTGAGAATTATCTAGTCTGACGGTGAATGCCGAGGTAACACATGCTTGCCCTGGCCGGTCACCAAACGTTTTTTTTCATCCGTGGTGTGCGGAGCCTGGGTTGTCCTTGTTCCCTGTTCGTTCTATGGCCGTCTCAAGCTACTGCGCTTCTCCTATTCCCATGCTATGCGTTTCACTATAAGCCATGCTCGTTAGTCCAAGTTGTATGGTGTTTTGTCCTATTACCACGATAAGCCTGGGAAGCCAAATGCAGAAGACTAGGCTCGGACTTGTGACTGAAAGTTTTACGGCACGGTTTACGGATTATCGAGAATTCGGTCGGTGGTCCTAGAAGAAGAAGAAAAACATCAGAATTGAATAGAAGAAGTAAACTGAAAGCCAGATTTGTGGCGCCCAGGATATATGCCTTGATGGCGGTGCTGAGAAAATCAGTAAACGCTATGTTGTACCGCAACGAAGAACACGGATAGCATACCTGTATCCTGATAGACATCGCCCTCTGGAAAAAAGTTGTGGGTGCAAGAAGCTCTGTGTTGGACAAATAGCAGTACGTGTATTACGTCAGATCCATCTCCAGCGGCGCCAGTAACTTCATTTATCACAAGGATCGCATAGGTACTCGAAAGGGCCACAGATTTGGCTGATCGGGAGTAAATCTTTAACCTTTGTAACAGAAGTTAGCCTGTTTTGTGCGTTCGTGCCCGGGGGGGGGTGTCAGATATCCAGGTAAGCGTTAAGATTTTCGCGCGGGGTATACACACGAGGCGAACCTACATACGGAGAGGAAATGGGATGGATGGCTGGTTTATTCACGTTCGAGCAATCACTCTTTCACCGTATACACCACACATCTCCGAATCTCGTTCAACTCCGTGGGATACTTAAGCGATAGAAATCGGTCAGATTTCCAGAAGACGCGAAATTTCAAGGCGAGAAACGATACTACTTGGCCGCGGAAAATGAACTTGTGAGTTATAAAAGGCGGGTACTTATCATGATCTAGCGACTCTGAAGGACATGCCGTCTCCCGTCCCGTTGTCTTGACGATTCTAAACTGTGCGGATGTGCGGAATTACGAAGTAGCGCAGAATTTTGGGGCGCGGTACGAATATGGGAATAACGTCCAGAATGCTCAATGTTAGCTAGCTAAGAGAGACGCCGAGTATGGTCCCCACGCTATCGCTTGAAATCCGTCCGACCGGCGGTGAGGACAAGGGATATCTTTCCCCTCGCTTATAGCCGTTCAGCCGGGCGAGTATCGGGACCGTCGAACATCCCCGTGGCACGGGGCTTCGATCACGATACCAGAGATGGCTAGGAAGAGATCACCCCTACGTTCTCTCAAGAGCTGCTCACGAAGACGGGACGTCGTGTGGGTCTCGACTAGTGAACCTTGCGACTGTCCGACATGTGTTCGAACTCGACTTTTGACGCGCTTCGCTTCGCCTAGATCTGGTAACTCGGTTATTCGATCGCATCTCGGCGCGTTTCTTGTGGGGTTCTTTCTGGCTGTACTGTGATTTGCATGCACAAGTGCTTATGGGTGCATGTTTTATTGTTATTGAAGACTTGCCCGGTGTGCGTGGTGCATTGGCCGGCGCGAGCAGTAGGGAAGCCTATATCTCCTTCGATTGTAGGGATTACAAAGTCGCGGATCCGTATCGTTTCATCTGTTTCAAGATAGGTAATTGCCTGTACTAACGGACTAAACACCATATGGGAATTTGGTCAGGAACGTAGACTAGACTAGTAATACTCGGACCTCAAACGCGTCTCATCTGGGTCTTTCCGTCCCTTCTCGTCTTTCGTTCTTTCTCTTTCGCAATAGCACCATTCCACCCTACATCACGTGTGATTCCACTGCCCTACTCTGCTGTCCAAGTCAAAAGGGCATATAAAGAGGAGACTTCTTGTCCTCCCTCCCTCCACTGAGGCTCTGAGTAGTTCGTTGGTCCTCTCTCTCCAGTTCGCTTGCCATGTCCTCCCAACCGCTCGCGCTCGATAACACGTTCATCTCTCTCTTCCTCTATCGTGAAACCAAACCTGACCTTCCGTTCCTAGCCTTGGCGCCGCATTTATTGGAGTCGTCGTTGCGTCATCGTAAGCGTCCCTAATTATTCCCTAACGCCAACTGACGGGGCTGTGCGCGCATATAGGCTGCACGGAGGTCGGTAACTTGATTTATCGCCTTCTTTAGACCACATCTAACCCGACCGTAGTCTCTTGTATCCAGGCATGGTATTACTTTACGCACCAAACCGATGCATGGCCCATTAAGGCATTGGTAAAATCCCCTTGGCTCGTTTCCTTCTTTCGTGGATTGACACCATCTCACCCTCAGGTATCGGCCGTTATGCTTTTCGACACCATGCATCAAATACTCATTACGCATACGGGTACGCCGCAGGTGATCGGCTGTGACTCTGGCTGAAGCGCTGTAGTTTATGTTTACCTCGTTTCGTACTTCGGAAATTTCGTTCGATTACAAGATCTTGTTTGGTACGTACTTATTGCGCGAGGATTAAACGAGCTTTATATCGATAAATGCCTCGCCACAGGAGTCTTATCGTAAGTGGGGCGTTTGCTAGTCGTGTATACGCCTTATTGTCGCCGTCTATCGTAGGTCGAGGTTATTTTCAACGTAAGTGTAGATTTCCCAGGCAGTAGGCGCTCACTAACGGAGAGATTCTAGGGCATTACGGCTCTTCTGGTCCAAAGGTAAGAAACTTGGACAAAGACGCCGAACGCAGGAATTAATTCCGCAACCTTCTCTCGACAGCTTCTTGGCCGTGCGAGTGTGGCGTCGTGAGTTTCCTTACATGGTTCTTGGCCCTTTATAAGTGCTAACCTTGAGTTAAGTAAGCAATCATAATATCTGGTTGACCTCAATTGTCGTAAGTCTCATTATGCCGAGATTTACACAATGCATTAATGAGTAACAGTCTCTTCTTGTCGTTGGAGAGTTCGGTAAGTCCATTAGTTAATTTCTCGTCGCACCTTCGGCTCATCACATCGAGTAGCATGTATTATTGGTCAGCCATTGTAACAATATGCAAGGGATCCTCACTGAACTTCTACCTCGTGCAGCCTTCACAAGCCTGTCGTAAGTACCTAGCACACGCATACTTCTAGAACGGGCTTCATTTCCCGACCGCACTGTCCAGTCTTCCTTTAAAAACGTTTGAACAGCTGGCGCAACTTAAGGTATGGTCTTACGCACCTATGACCTGATGCACACTTAGGCAACTTCCATAGTATCTTTCAATCCTGGTGAACGCCTTAGCGGCCGCCAGTGATGTATTGATTGCAGCCTCGCTGTGCACGCTGTTGCATAGATCGCGCACGGGCTTCCACAGGTGATGTGCGCGCTTCGACGAACTTGTACGTACTGACGGCGATTCAGGTCTGATACCATGATCAACAAGTTGGTCAGTGCGCATCCCCGACGTCCCAAGAGCAGGTAGCTGACAGAAACCAACAGATTCTGTTCACCGTTAATACTGGCTGCCTCACAAGGTCACCCCCCTGTTTCCCGTTGCTGTTTCCATAAACTTAACATACTATACATAGTCTATGCGCCGTCGCGTCCTTGATTTCGGTCTGTTCCGATCGTTATTCGCCTAGCTTGGTCACTTAATAGGTGCTAGATCGTAGTCGCAGGAGAGACATTCCTCTATATCGCATTCTTCTTCTGCATTGGAAGGCGTACGTTTTCATCTTTCTCTATTTGACCTTGATTAACGAACTACGCTGTCAAGTTTACTCCAACTCATTACTAGCCACGCTTAACGCAAGGAAAATGATTCGTGGCTCCGCGGACGGTATCCAAAGCACAGGCGAGGATTTCAACTACTCCGTTTCCTTGCGCGACATTCCAAAGACAGCAACGATTGGGTCCAGGGTACGTTCTTCTCCTACCTTCGGCCGAACTAGCCCTCTGGCATCTTCACATGCTTGCCCGTGTGCGGCGGTGACTGAATTATAATATGTCGCTGACTTGGCCTCTCTTTTGTTTTCGCGTTTGGATAAACTGTTTTCATGAATAGCGCCCAGCCAACATCTCGATCAAGATTGACACTACGAAGGAGCTTGCGATGGATCATGACTCGGATCAGGACCGTACAGGAGAGAATATACGCCGCAGCAGCATAGATCTGACATTGAATGAAAAGGGGGGCACTCCAGTAGTACGTTCTTTCTTTTCTGGGTTGAAAGCGGGACTTCCTGATGTACTTTTACCAAGACGGCGGATTCAGCGCGATACGGGTATAAGGAGCAGGGAAATGCCGTATGAAAAAGGTTCATAAACAGAACGTGGAGCACGCTGAATTATAGGTTCTTTATATTTTTTGCGGTCGTTGCTGTGGACGGACTGTCATTGCTTGAGATAACTAAATGTCACCTAGATATCTTTAATTCCATGACGTTGGAGTGTGAGCATTAGCACACCGGGGCCTACGTCCTAGTCCGAACCTACGGCACTGGGGTGCCCTTCTTTTTCCCCGGTAATTATCCGAAACATGCCAGTTTTGTTACTTCATGATAAGTGACGCGGGACGAATGCGTATGTCTATCGGCATGTTAGTTAAATTTAGGCATCGGTGGTGTGGGCCTCACTCACATAAATTCGCCTCATCGCGTTGTCGGCTTCGACACCATCCTCGTTCACCATGTCTAAAGTCATCCTCGTCACAGGTGATGTTGTCATCCCGGGAGATCGCTTGCGTACTCTTCTCACTCACACACACACTGCGTTTGCAATTAGGCGCCAACACTGGTATAGGCTTCGAACTCGCTCGTCTTCTGGCACAAAAGGGCAATAGGGTCTCTCTTGCTGCTAGGAAGGAGGCAGCTGGCAAAGAAGCTGCGTGGGTTGCACAGACGGGTGGATTCGCGACGGTTATGCAGTGGTGTTGCTTAAAGGATTAAACAGGGATCAGCTGAATCGAGAAAATCTGGATGTCAGATTTGTCCGGCTTGATGTCAATGCTGTCACGCCTGGGTTTACGTCGACCAAGTTGAACTTTTTCGGTGAGGGTGGTAAGTCTACGAGGGAGGGAGCGGAGATTTTGGTGCCTTGGGATGGACCGACGTGTGAGAACTTGAGTTGTGTTGCTTTCTTTGACGTCTGCTTATGGTGGGGGTTCTGTAGGCCAGTTCATCGACGAGAAGGGCGAACGGATGCCCTGGTAGGGCTGGGATGTAGAATGTATGTGTGTCGTTCGATGATTCCATACACCTGGACTGTACGTACGTATAGTAGCCGTGGGTGGATTTCTGGGCATCTTTCGTCAATGTGCACCAAGTCCATAGAGATAGCATGTTGTAGCGGCCGTCCCTCGCACGTGTAATAATACGATTTGCCGTAAGCGGATCTGATCGAGGATCGTGGGAAAACAATCAAGGTACGAATGAGTCACGTGATTCAAAGCTCAACGGCTCCAGCACACTCGTCTCCATTCCAACAACAACAACAACAACGATGCCTCGCGTTATCCTGGTACACCCTTAAAACTTTTTTTTAAAGAAAAAAAAAAAAATACTAACTTGTTACCTCCCAGAAACCGCCTGTTGAGAACACCGGCCAGGATGCATCCCATTCCCATCGGATCCCGATAAACGTCTCGGCTTCGCGGAGCATGAGCGGTGAAAAACCGGATGCTAATTCGAGTGCTGGTGGTGCTGGTGCTGGTGCTGGTGCTGGTAAGGTAAGTCAATTGTTCTCTCACTCTTTACGGGTTTTAGGGGACTTGTGAAAACTTGTAGCCAATGCATCGGGTGACGAGCTCAAAGTATAAAGAAAAGTACGTCAAGTTTGTCATGCGGTCGGGTGTCTATGTGTTGAGATGTTGGTGTTCTCTGCCTGTCAGGTTTAACTCGATGCGACAGAAATACGAGCAAGTCACGGCGGTGAGCCGGTTCAACTTTTGTGCGTGCGGGATCTCCCTGAGACTTTCTTCCAAGAGACACGAAGACTATCAACGCCAACTAGAAACGGCAAATGCCAGAATCAAAAAACTCCAAGCTGAAAACGAGTACGGGAACGTCTTTCTCGCGACGTTTTCAAGTAACACTTAATCCCTCTCCAGTCTCCTGCTTGACGTGATCACCTCGGACGGAACAGTCAATATTTACTCATACCCTCCTCCTCCTCCTCCAGTCTTGGCATCCAATACACCCCCTGACCGACCCAACCAACCGTACTTTCACCAACCTCCACCTCCACCTCCATCCCACCAGTACGCCTCTCCCTATCCTCCTAACAACCCCAACCCCCCTGCATTCAACCAAGGCCCAGGCATCCTCCACCCAATCGGTACGGTGTCAACGAACAGCTACCCTCCGCACAGCCAACAACAACAACAACAACCACAACAGCCGCCTCCGCCTCCACAATCGAATAGCCACCACCACCACCCCCACTCCCACGTCCATGCACACGTTCATCATCCACACTCTCACTCGCACTCTCACTCACACCTACACCAGATCCAGCACCAACAACATCAGCATCAGCATAACCATCGCTCTCCGCATTTGATCCACGTTAACGGTGGTGGTGGTAACAACGGTAACGGTAATGGTAGTAGTGGCGGAGGAGGAGGGAGGAACGGGTACCCCTCCAACACAAGCATAACAACTTCTCACGCGAGAACCATGCCAATAGAGGTACGCGTTGGCCTACAATAAACATATCTTCGTACACCCCTACTCACACCCACACCACCACCACCTTACGATATTCACAGTCGCACGAACGTGATATGGCGGGACCGGCCTCTCTTCTGGTACAACCGTCCGGAGTACAAGGAAGCAGGCCAGGATCTGGTGCAGGACCTATCCCACCACCACCACCACCACCACCAACAACAACAACAACAACAACAGCAACAACAGCAACAACAACAACGTCCCAACAACCGCAACAGTGCCAGACTCTACGTTCGCCGCCGCAAGGGCCAACTCTACCTCCCACCCCCGGCCGACCGTCTTCCACAGAGGCAAACGGGCGACACCCATAGCTCATACATAGCACATAGTTACTCTTGAACCAAAATCGCCATCTTTACAGTCATAAACGATAATAATAATAGCAACCTTCTTTTTTGTTCTTGTTCTCGTTCGCGGCTAGAAAGAAAATAATTTTTGATTTTTTGGTATATAGATATATATGTATGTAACAGGGACAAAAAAATAAATAAATAATAGCTGGTATGTATGTATGTATATATATATATATATATACATTCCCAAATGTTCTAAATATCTACTACGCCAATGCCAGCATCAATGTACAAAAAGAGAACTATTTTTTTATTATTTTATTCTTCGACTTGCTTCAGGAGCTGTTTGAGATGTAGAGGGGTTGAGGTGGTGGTGGTGGCAGGTGATAAGATGTGATAAGTCAGTCGTCTATGAAAGAAGAGAGAAACCGTCGTGTGGTTTCTGAACCTCTCACTATCGTATATGTAGTTTGTGTGTGTGCCGCCTTTTTTCCTGCCTTCCGTTTCCTTTTTACATCCAAATTTGCGCATTTCAATTGCGTTTTGAACCCGGTTTGAGGTGCGCGGGGGGGAGAGAAAAAAAAAAAGGGGGGGAGGGGAGGGTTATGAACAGAGAGAGAGAAATGGACCATTTCAACAAAAGAGTTAAGCGGTCGCAAAGTTAGAATGATATAATGGATATGCACAAACAAAATGTATAATGCACAAAAAGCCAAATGCCAAGTGTCTCGTGCGTGCGTGTGCGTAAGTGTGCGTAAATGGAATTTTCTTTTTGGACGGGTTGATTTGTGGGTATCAGTAGTTGTGCATGCGAAAGAAAGAGGGAATATGTACAACGTCGGTGAGGGGGGGGGGGGAAATGGAAATGAAAAGGGCAAAGCAACACCGAAGCATTGTACACTTTAGCATGTAGGTGGGACGCCACTGCCAAGCCGTATCGCAGTCGCAGTCATGGTCGCAGTCATGGTCGTCATCGTCATAGTCGCACTGGAGCGAAACCAAAAAAAAAAAAAAAAAATCCACTGGGAGCACCTAGCCAATCACCTTCACCTCGCATCCTCACTCGGTAAGCCTGGAACCGTCAACAATGACGACAAACCGCCTCCCCGGGTCATCGACCCAATATTTGGCACCACCCTCGGACCAGCCAGCCCGCTCCCGCTCCTTGGACGGCCAATAATGCCACTCAAGCCCCCATTTCCGCCACCGCCGGGAGCAGTCGTCGCACCCCATGACGTCAGTCCCCCAAAGTACCCGAGTGGTGCACTATCGCTCCTCGCGCGAGGCCCCGTACTCTTCTTTCCATTCACACCAACGCCCATACCAACGCCAGTTGGAATGCCAACCAATCCGCCCAGTCCAAGACCAGGCCCGATACCAGGGGACGGTACAGAAGAAGAGAGCGGTGACAGCGAATCACTGCTCCCGTTCAGACCAGGCGTCGACATCCCACCTCCAGTAGGATAAGGCGCTCCATCATCCATCGACAACCGCTGGCGCTTCGCACTCCCCCGCCCGTTCGGCGAATGGTCTCCAGTCCCATTGCCAGACGCCCCAGTACCACCCCCGCTTCCATTCGCGTTACCACTCCCATTCTCGTCAAACAAATCCATTGCCTGCATAGACCTTGGGGATGCCTGCAATGGTGTCGACGAAGTTGACATACTGTCCGTCCCGTTCCCGCGCGAGAACGAGATATGTTGCACCGATTGCTGTCGGGAGAGACTGGTATGATTGTGGTGACCATGATTGTGATGGTTATGATGCAGGTGTGAAGGAAAATCGGGTGCTGTTGGGCTTGAACTGGGTGTGTTGATAGAATGGATGTGCATAGATCCACCTGTCAGATTGCTAATGGAGAGGGGAGGTGGGAAACGCGATGATGTTGTAGACGTAGGGGGAGAAGTGATAAAGATGTTGGGGTTCTCGCTGTCCAAAATGTCCGGAGGGAATGGAGGCACTGGAGTAATAACGGTCGCGTAGTGTTGTTAGTTTGTCGTTGGAAAAAAAAAAAAAAGACGATGGGATACGAACAGCCTCCTGGTAGATTCTTCCCGACAACGTCCCATAGCCTTCCAACAACACAAACGAGTTTATCTACACGCCGGCGCTCTGCTGTGAGTTGATCCCACATACGTCGGTTTTCGTCTCTCATCGTGGTTAGCTGTGCGGCGACCTGAGTCAAGTTTAGCATTCTACACCTCACACTATATGCGCGCATACACTCGCCTCTCCTGGCAACTCGACGCGATGCTTCATCGCCGGATCGGGTTCCAAGGCTTTGCGCTTGATATCATCAAGCAAGTCAGGTCGGCCACGCAGAAACTTGTGATGGGAAAACTCCCACGTCTGTGCGTCTGTCGACGTCCGCTGTGCACGGGGGGTCTATTTTTTTTTACGACGGAGAGATAGGGGGAAAAGTATGGAAAATATCAGGAGCTGCCGATGAGAGAGGAATCGACCAACCCTGTTAATCTTGTGAAAGCCGTACATGTTGAGCTGTCTCACAAAACTGGAAAACTAAAAAAAAGGGCACGAATTGTTAAATGTTACTCGATTAAATGTATCGTAAGAACTTACGTTGTTGTGCTTAAAATGTGCGCCCAGAATGCTCCGGCTAAACTCGCCAACGTTGGATACGACGAATGAAGTGCCCAGTTCCGTCCAGGAAATGAAATGTTGAGACTTGGGATCACTGATCATTCTACCATGAACATGCATTAGGGAATGCCCACAATAGGCAAGGGAGCAGGAGGAAGAGCGGCCAAAGTAGACTCACTGATAAAGCTTGGTCACAAAGTTGTTGTTCGCCATCGGCTTGCCCAGGACGCTGATAGTTCCTCCTACGCCACCGACAGAAGCCGCCATGGTCAGGCCAGTCATCGCACTTGGCTGATTGTGCTGACCACACTCGCTACCGCTGCTCCCACTGCCGTCGACGGGACTATTCCCATAGACAGTAGCACGCATCTCCATGTCATCTGTGTAGTGACAACTACCGGTCAAGTCCATATTTGCATCGCGCCCATCCACGTCGTACATATTCTCGTCAACAAAGGTACCCGAATTATTCGAGAAGCTTCTTTTTCTCGGCAATTGGGTGGTGGAGCCCGCAGAAACGCTACTGCTGCGGGAAGCGCCAGGGCCGGGAGTCCTACGGTTATCAAAGCCAGCGGCGGAAGTTGGTGGCGCTCTCTCTGGATCATATGCTTGCCCCTGCTGCTGCTGCCCTGGCCCAGAAGGCGGGGCCTGCTGTGACGGCGTCACGGGGTCAAATTGAAATGGTGACGGGATGTGACTGTGATGAATATGAGAATGTTGCTGTTGTGCAGAGGGTCCAGGCCCATGATGGGGATGACCATGGTGATGAGAAGTGACGGCAGCAGCAACGGCGGCGGCGGCGGCGGCGTGCGAATGGGCGTTGAACGGGTTCGTGTTCGGACTGATCGGCGTGACAGGCGAAAGGGCTGCAGAGGGGTTCGCAGCAGCAACAGCAGCAGCAGCAGCAGTAGCAACGGATACCGTCAAAGGCACGCTGCCGGTGCCAGTAATGGGAGATAGGTTGGCGGGAGAGGCGACAGAGAGTGAGGAGAGATTAAGCGAGAGAGAAGCGGCGGGTGCGCGGTTGAGCTGGTCAGCTGTCCCTGGCGGTCTGGGAGGAGGAGGCTGTGGGTTGGTTGGTTGCTGTTGCTGTTGCTGCTGCTGCTGGGAGGAAGGCTGATGGCCTGGAGAGTGCTGCTGCTGGGATGAATAGAAGGAGGGGTAATGGGGGAGGTCTGTCGGGGGAGGGGAAGGAAAAGGGGGGTGTTGTGATGGGGAGAGGAGATGGGAAGGCCAATGGTTGTGAGAGTCGTGTGTGGAGTGTTGCTGGTGGGCGTAGTGGTTGTCTTGGTAGGGGTCCATAGTGGCAGAAGAGAAAGGAGGGAGGAGGAGAAGAGCTGATGTAAAGCCGTCGCGTCGCGTGCATCTGAGATCCACGCATGTCCTCCTCGTGCGCTGCCCGCCCAGCCCATCTCCGCCTGCCCTGCGTCGTCCAAGCGACATCACCGCATCCTTGGTCATCTCCTCCCCTGCCCTGCCCGGCGTCTGAGGCACCGTTCATTTTGATCTCCTTGGGATTTGCTTCCGTTCGATCACCATCCAGGGTTCGATTCAGGCCCAAGTTCCAGGGACCTGGTCTAAGATATATTACAGCAACTTTGTTCTATATGGCTGACGCTGACCCTGTCCAAGACGACGACGACGACGACGACGACTAAGTCGTACGTACGCGCCTATGCACGTCCATGTACTGAAACGTCGGATCAAGTTGAGCACCTAGGCAAGCCCACCTACTGTGGCACTATTAATAATAACGGCCTGTCTGATTCTGTCAATTAACGAGTAGTCCACTCCCGCTGATCCGCATATAATGGCTTGATTGGGAAGACGATCGGACAACAACACGGATTCGTATACGCCGACACCATGCACCACACCGTATGTGACCGATAGCCCGCCTCGTACGTCACCCCGACATTCATGTGAACAAAAAAAAAAAAAAAACCAACTCCAACTACCGAGCCCATCTGGGAGATGGGAACCAGAGTACAAACATCAACATTTCATCACAAAATCAACCATCGCAGCATCATGTTCCGAGCACGCGTTCGACCTGCAAGTTGAAACACAAACGGAGCCAAGCACATCCCGTGATGTTTCCTGCTTCAAACACGCAAAGTCGCTATGCGAACACCAGTGTCAAATTCCCATCGTACACCCCAAAAATAACAACACCGCACAGTCCATCTGACGCTCGGATGTAACTCCACGGCCATAAGCACAGCACCAACACAACACAACGGCAAACAAGTGAATATGCGAATGCGTTCTTATGCTTGCCATTTTGAGCAAACACCGTTCAAGCGGTCGGCACGCTGACAGACAGCACATACATACATATGACACCGCGCGACAGAAGCTCCCTCGAGTCAAAGAGCCAAGTTTAAGTGAACGAGGACACCATCCAGGAGGGGCATTGTGATGCGGAGAGAATGGAGATGGTGGTGCTGGGCGTTTATAGATGCATATTGTTTGTCTCCATTTGTACACATACTCGGGCCGCGTCCCTTCACTGGCACCGGCTGGATATCCAAAACCCCGAAATGACAGAGCCCCAGCAACAAATATACGCCGCCCTCCCTTAGGCGCAACTCGCTGACAGATCACACTGGGTTAACAAAGTCAGTGAAACTGCCGTAAGTCACTGACAAACCCGCCGGATATTCGGGAAACAACGTTGCGCCTCGTGTCCGCTTCATATGCACAAAACAAGTAGGCAGGTGCCACGAATCCCGGTCTGGGACACCAATATAGTCTTTTAAGGACGCCTTCGTCCGCTATCACCCTAATTAACGTCCAAAAAGCCTACTTGGCTCTCAAGTCGCTCGCAAAGCATGTCGGCTTTTCAGTGCCCCGGCGTTGACAGTTCTCGATTATTATTACTATTCTTTTACCTTCATCTCGTTGCTCCTTCTTGCCACTCGTGCACGGCCAGTGGTATCTGATGACGACGACGACGACGAAGACGCTTCCTCCTCATATCTGGGACTACCTCGCCCAGTTCATCCCTGCACGCTGCCTCGCTAATATGATCAACGTCAATCGTTACTTTTTCAATCTGGCCATGGAATATAGATACAGGCAAATAAGCTTTACGTACCTCAATGAACGGATGTTGTGGATGCTGGTCAGGCTAAAGTACATTATCCACCCGTACTCCTTTTTTAATATTTTCTCTCCAAAGCTAATCCCTGACATTCAGAGATCCATCCGTATCGTATCGCGTCAGAACGATCTACATCTACCCCGATTTCCTAAAGCAAGAATTATATTCTAGCCGAGTGTTGAAAGTCGATCGTCATTGCCTCAGAAACAACTCGGACATACTGCGCTACAAGTTATTCCTCAAAACAGGAAAATGTTGTCTCTCCGCAGGCTCTCTCATCGACTGGATGCAGGACGTGCTCTCAGGTCTGCCCAACGTGACTGAATATCACATAACCTGGACAGGTCTCCCCCGCCTATCGAAAAATCCTGCTCCGCTTATCGCGAGCGTCTTCAAAACTGCCCCGATACAGCGGTTAACGTTGACGATATCCCTCGAGAATATAACCTTCCTAGACACCCGCGCGTTTAATAAGCTGCACAACTTGGAGGAGCTACAGATCTTACTGCATAACGACAGCGCCAGCTTCTTGGCAGATCCGTATACACTCAACAAACTAGCCACCGTGATCAACGGTGTCCGAAACACGCTCAAGACACTCGACATCGAAGCATGGGCCCCTATCCAACTCAGCCAGCTTCTCTCCCTCATCGAACGCCTACCCCATCTCGAAAAGCTCCTTATAGCTCTCCCCGTTGACGATGCACAGTTAGGCGATCCCTCCGGTCTCAGCACGTTTCTCAACCTCCACTGCAGCAACTTACGCGTCCTTGCACTCCGAGCGGAACAACACGTCGGTAGAGCCTCCCACCTAACACGCAGCGAGCCCTTCTTCCTCGACCACTGGTTCCAAGAAGCCCTCCGGGGGGTGACGCTCACCCAGATTCAGAGCCTAGAGATCAACTCGAGCTACGTCCCCACTGAAACATGTCTGGCGTGCGTCTGGGCGTTCCGATCCTCCCTCACTTCGCTGTCCTTGACGGGCCAGTACCAGACCCTCTCGTTGGTCGATCAGGTTGCAACTGCGTTTGCGGGGCGCGGTGTTGAGAATGGGTTGAAATCGCTCCGGCTGGGTTCTATTACGCTATCTCCGAGACTGGTCGATCTTCTTGCGGAGAAGGTGCCCGGATTGGAAAGTTTGTGTCTTTACGTGAAAGACGTCGTACCGTCTTTGCCGTTGGCTGATCATTACGCGTTGCAATCTTTATCAAGGTGTGAACGGCGGGAGGAACAGTTGGTAAGTATCTTTCCCTCTTTTGTTGTTGTTGTTTACGTGTGTGAACGAACCTGTAGGAATCATTCTTATCCGAGATGGAAACGCGTCGGTACCCGAAATGGAGGCTCCGACACGTAAGGCTTGTCCTGTCCATGGCAGAAGCGGATTACTGGCAAACGCATGTCGAGGCGGTACTTGCTGAGTGTGTCCCTTCAATCAGAATTTTTGGGTAGTTGTCCATCCGAGAGGGCTTACCAAATAATCTAAGCAACGGGATGTATAGGGTTTGAATTTGAGCGTTCAGGGTTAGTGCCAAGTAAATAATCTATTTAGCGGCATTGTCTGTTTGTTCCCGGAAACGCTGTACGCTATTGTACATGTAACGAGCGAATGTTGTATACCCAGATTGTGGACTATGCGTAGCGTACCGACGCTCCATCATTAGATCTACGATAATCCAGATCTAAAAGCCTATGGCCGCGCAATGTACGGCTCCCCCAGGCAGGTGAAATTCATCTTGTAATGAAATTCCCCCGCAGCCTGCCTTAAATGTTTTCTCAAAACCCTTCCTTCCATTCCACCTGCCCACCTGCCACATTACCAAACTCACGCTATGGCCTGAGGGTATAGCCTGAGGGTATATATATATCAATAACCCCAGCTACGGCGATCAACCTCTTTTTTTTTCTTTTTTTAATTTCAGACGATCGACGAGATCCCGCTAGTAACAAAGAGTAAGTAACCAATTTAATTGCCCATCAGTAGTAGTATGTTCAAGGTTCGGAGAACTCCATCGGTGGTAGCAAGTGGAGAGAGAGAACAATCGGAAGCGATTTACGTCTACCCGCTTTAAAGCGAGGGTCGGACGCGATTACTCTGTTGGAACTCAGCGGCTCTTCAACGGTTCTATTCAGTTTCGCCCACTGCCGCTGTTATTAAACTTACGCCCCCCCACAAAAAAAGCCTTTGCTTCTAGCATCATTCCACGCACTAAGATTCATATCACTCTATTTCCGGCCTATTCGTTTTCGTCCTCGCTTCCGATAAGTATGGACGACAAATAGCATTGTCAGCTGTTCGTTCATTACGGGAGAGAGTGGAGGTTCACACGTATCACAGTTGACCCGTTATGTGGGCTATTGAATACTTGGCTCAATGCTCAGGCAGAGTCATGAGTGAGAATCTATCTATATTTAGGGTAACCAATCTAGGGGTTATGGTCCTATACTTGGGCTATTTCTTTCGCATGCGATGTACTGAGATTCAAAAGAGATCCCTGGTCGCGATTAAGGGGAGTATCCCGAGATATAATAAATACGGAACCTGTTCTCAAAGAACGGCTAGGTAGATGGTATAAAAGGGTCCAATCTACATCGTCCAACGCCGTGTGCACCGATTGGCAGCGCGTGACCCGAATCGTTTACGTCGTAGTACGCCCTATAGAACCCTGTCGGCACTCAAAGACCTTTGCAAACATTCGGATCATTGAGAGCAGCAGGATCTCGCGTAAAGAAACCGCGTTCAAGACCTTCAAGATACGACCTTCATCAACCATACATGTATCAATCAGCCCAGAAACAGTTGTTGGTGCGAGTAAGAGGAACAAACCATTGCCTTGCGGAACGTCCCGTCGCTTTGAAGTTCCAAAACTAAACGTACGCGTTAGCTAACAAGCGCTCAGTAGTCATGGACGTAGACTTGCGATCCAGCCGCCGCCCTTGCTAAACACCAGTTTTTGCGCGTCCGCCCATTGCTGGAGGAATGCATCCGTGGCCTCGAATTCGGTAGCAAGAGACCATTCTATCGTCAGGTGAATCAGTAGGATTACTTACTGGTATAACAAGAATATTCATACCGCCAAAGATGAGAGGTCTATTCCCGACGGCGGCGTCTCTTGAAACTCGGTTGAGGTCTGAATGGTCGTTTTAGGGGCAAGTTAGGCGGCACTGCCTTACCGTACTCACTGCACATGGATTTTAAATACGACTTGGGATCAGGTTTCGTGACATTCTATAAGACTGGTAAATAGCCTTTTGACCTTTCCCGGCGAACGATACTTACCCCAAACCTGTCCAAAGTATTTTTAGGCATAACGCAATACGAAGGCGGATGACGTACGAAAAATACAAATGATTATCATATAGTTGAGGCCCGATAGCTGCTTTAGCCGGATTGCTAGGTCTATTGAATTGCCAGTGAACATCCATGAATCTACAAAAAGAACAAGTCTAGCTTCAACACGAACGTGTCGAGGACCAAGGATCAACTTACACTGTAGTCAAGAGCGTCTTGGTTCTGCTCGGAATAGAACGCAATGCTCCTTGTTCATGGAACGTGGTAGCCATTTCGTCAAGAACCGGTATACTATTTCGCAATACCGCGCGCACTTCAGTGTCATAAACCCCTTGTTTAATGGCAAATTCCAATGCATCATTAATACTCATATGGGAGGGTGGTGTTGGATGGTGCAGTCCGGGGACGGATAATCCCAAAGCGTGTTCAACCGCCCGAATTACTTGAACAAAATGGGTTTGGACTGGGACAACACGTTAATAAGTCCCGATCAGCAGTGAACGTCACCAACATTCGCCATAGCCAGGTGTCAGAGCTGCGTCCATGATGGGTTCGTTTACTGCTTGAATAGCGGCCACGCTAGAGAATTCCGGAATGAGATGGGTGAACGCGGTCAACACGGCACTCCAAATCAGCGCCCGATGATAATTATGCTGGGTCTAGAGGGTACTGTTAGACAAAAGTAGTAGGACGTGCCAAGGAGACATACATAAAACTCCACTTTACGCGTGCATCTATAGAACGTTAAGCAATGTCATCACTAAATGCGAACTTTTGTTTGTATCTTACAAACCGGCAAACGGTTGATTGGGTACTTGGACTCCCGGTGCTGCGTGTAGTTCCAGAATGGCAACAATACCTGCGTCCCTGAGCTCTCCCAGTCCTCGTTTCTGCAACGTAAATTCAGTTTATGAGCGCGGTGATTGTTAAAATACTAGCGAGCTGAGCAAACCCGCCCCGCGGGTAAAACTCCGAAGAACGATCTACTAGCGGCTCGACGAGCCAATATCCAAGCTTACGGCTGATCAGTGTGGCCAGTCATGGACACTTGATTCACGAACACCTACTGGGATTCTAACGGTATTAATACCAGCAGCTTTGAGCTTGGTTATATCGGCTTTTGTAAACCATTCATCCCAGTGTTTGTTGAACAGCAAATCCACAGTCTTTGGGAAAGCCTTGGTGAACGCACTTGCGATAGTGGCACATTAGTCGCCCAACCCACTACTGCAGCGCACACTCACAATTCACATGAAATGCAAGTCGTACAATCGTCACAAAACTGGCCACCCATGTGAATCCATTCTTAGATTTCAAGCCTCGATTCAATACAGTCGCGTGCAGGTTTTCTAGACCTCACCTCTAGGCAACATCCAAGGCTCCATCACGAGCCTATTATTCTTCAGTACCAGCCTACAACTCAGGATTCGAATACACACCAAGAGCCAATGTTAACACCATGTACCTTCTTCGGAAGGACAGCTGCTCCGACCGAGATAACGGTGGATGCTAGCAAGAAGAAATCCAACAGTCCGAGTAGTAGTCGACGGACCATGTTCGTAGAATTGGGCACCTCTTACGCGGGCCCTACTTTATATCGCGAAAACAGAAAATAGTGATGACACAGAACGATGACGATTTATCAATACAAACGAGATCTTGGGATAGGACCATTGATGCCATGTTGTTTAGTCTTGGGACCATGAGAGTATTATCTTACGCTGTCGCTGCCTCGGATTCGTCTCCGAGACATATTCGGTCAATACCCGAACCAGAGTTCGTATTGGTGTCACAGCAGCAGGCTATGCTGAGTATCGCGACAAGGAAACGTCGACATGCAGATGTAGGATGGGACTACCACACGCATTCGAAAGAACCGCGCACTGATGCCGGCATACCGCTAAGCGAACCAAGCAAATTGGCGACCGCGGAAGGGGATTATCGTCTGACATTATATACTTAAGCGAAAGGGGAGTAGGAATATGTTCCCGAGTGAATTCAAACTCGGTTAGGTTGGGCCCAGCGTAGCGGAGGATATGAAGCTCCACCTGGGGAAATGCGGTTGCGTCGTATGCTTCCACGTGGTTCCAGTCGAGTGTAACCAAACAGCTATTCTATTAAAATCAAGTACATAGCATATCTAGATGCCCTTGTTCTTGACCAGCTCTAAAAAAAACGGAGTGTGAGTACCCGAGACACACAGATCTAAAAAGAATTACTCACGTTCCACCTCCGCGACAGCGCTGAGAAGGATCTCGCGCTGCGACTTTTCATCCTTGATTGAGACAAGGACCTTGTCAATGACAGCCTTGGTGAGCTCAGCCTGCTCGCTCTCCTTCAACTGTTGCTCATAGCGGACCCAGCTATCCAGAACAGCCTTGATCTCCGATGCGACTGCAACCTTTTGTTGTTGGACAAACGTCTCAGCCTCGAGCTTTGCAGTCTCCTGCACAACGTCACCAGCCGGTTATGAAACATAGTGTAAAAGCTATGTATATGCACACCTTTGACAAAGAAAAGAGAGCCTGTGTAAGCGAGCTGACGTCCTTCATTTGAGCCACCGAGTCAATGCGGTTTTTGACGGCTTGGGTATGTTCATTGCGCGCACCCGCGAGGGCGTCCTTGATGCGTGAAATATGACCTTCGGCCCATTGACCATAAGGCTCACGAAGAACCTAAAAGTAAATACCACAAATCAAAATGCGGTCGACGTTTCCAACATGGGAATACATACCTTGGCAAGGTACGTGAAAACGATCGCAGTCGCAATAAGAATAATAGATTCCTCATTCACCACATATAATTCTTGCGAGATGGCAGCAGCGGCGAGACCCGTGCCCAAAATGGCGGAGCCAGTCTTGGTGATGAGGTTGGGGGAGGAAGGAAGCTTGTTGATAATTTCCGACGCGCGCTCTTCCGGTGGAGGAGGGTTTGGCGAGGTTGCCAAGGAACGACTATACCACACCCAATGAGCAAAAGAGTACGCGTTTTATGGTAGATGCTGACACTCACGCATAGACGGTGCAAGGGACGGAAGGGACCAGTCTTGGCCGAGCTGAAGATACATTTTAAAGACGCAGGTAAATGAGTTGGCAAGAACACGAACCGGCCGCCCGTAGAGAGTTGATGGCAATTCTAGACGCCATTTGTGGGATGAGGTTGAGGACTGCTGGGGCTACAGTGACGCTTTACGTGGGAATTTGAGTATGTCCGATTCCTCACGAGTCGTGCGAATTTTTGTCGCCGCAAAACTACCATGCGTTCACTTGCTTGCTCCTGACAATTTAATAGAACGACCAGCATTGAGGACCTTTTGAGCCTTTTGGGTACCGATCCCGGTGCCCTTGCTGATCTCGTTGGCTGAATGTCATTTTCTAATACCTCGCTGGTCCAGGTACAAGTTTGACGGTCGGGGCGGGGTCGCGCGAGCCATTCAATCTGCAGGGCCTGTTAGGAATCGTGGAGGGGCCACTGGGAACCATGGAGGGATCGCGGCAGCCATGGGGGCACCAGGGTCTCTCAGGGGGTATCGTTTTGTGCATATACATTATTTCATCCAATCCAATCCACGCAAATCTGTAATATGTCTACCCTACTTCCCTTATTCTACGCCATTGTTGCTGACGTCTAGCACTGGAGTGCTTCCACGCGGAATCACTGACCTTGCCTCAGGAAGTATTGAAAATGTCTGACATGATGTGCTTGCCATCTGGTGAGAATGCAACAGACTGGACAATGATCTCATGTCCCTCGAGTGGGGGTCACACCAGCTCTCCAGTCTCAATATCCACAACCAGATGGTACTATCCTCTGATCCTGACACAATATACTTGCCATCTGGTGAGAATGCAACAGAAGGGACCCAATCAGAATGGCCAGGGATCACACCCTGGATCACTGGCCATATCATTGTATCACCAGAAACAACTCCTGGCAACCCATGGAATCTCACATCCCTTCTTGCCTCTTACCATCATCTTCACTTTTTCCAACCCCCCAATTTCTTGCCTTCTACCTACATTTCTTGAGTTCCTGCTTGCTGGAAGGGATCCAGCTCTCTCATCCTTCACAATGCTGACTCTTTGGGGTTGGCTTTTCTTCATCATTCCCAATGTCTTCAATGTCACTCACCCTTTTCTCTCACTTCCTG
>JNHY02000199.1:0-24494 GCA_001691755.2 Amanita polypyramis BW_CC | reverse complement strand
ACGGTGCATGAGCCGAAGCCCATACAAACTGCAGCCACCCCCTGAGGACAGGGTCGCCGTGCTATGGGGGATCTCCACAGCCCGCAGGTCCAGATAGCTGAAGGGGCCTACGCCATCAAGGTAAGTATGAAGATTCTAGCTGTTGGGTCGCTGTTTATATACGTCTCACAGCAGCGCACGGACCATCGCAACCATGCGCTATTTGGGGTAAATGATGTAAGCTATTTTGACTGGACGATGTACCGTCGCACTCTCACTAACTTATTGTAATTATTTTTGCCTATGGGCGTGCTGGGACTCACGCCCTTTCTGCAGAAAACTTGGTATGTCGTAAACTGCTCGCGCACAAGGCAAAGTTTTCTGAATTTGACTCGACAGTCCCGAAGCAATTAAACATCTTCCGAACCGTTTGAGAGAACTAGCTGGTAAGAAGATTGTCATGTAAGAGTTATTTCTTATGGTTTTTCTTAGCTGTTCTCATTTTTTGTCAGTGATGGAACCCTCATAACACAGCGGATGCATTTTGCGCCGCTTCCGCACCAGCATCGACATGTTTTAGGGTGGTATAGACTTGCAAAAGAATTGGAAGAGTCGGGAGTTTCAGCTATATGCGTGTTTGACGGGAAGGAACGCAATCTTGCTAAATCTCGTGAGGTGAGCTCAGCGTGGTTTGTCTTGCAAGATTTGTTGATGGTCTGAAATGTTAGACTACGCGCCGGAGAGAAGCTCGCCAGTTAGTTGCCGCGCGTGGTTCGCTTGAATTGAAACGGCTCCGAAGACTGCAAAAACTTAAGTGCATTTGGCAGCGGTGGCGTATGCTGGATAGTGTTGACTGTAGTCGCATTTCCGTGTTAATGAAGGCACTTGATGTCCCAACACATTCGATTGGATTTACAAAGCGAGGCCCCTTTCCCGCTTTATCATCCGAACCCCAGCCTATTGTAGACGTTGGTAATAAGCATTTTTACCCCACACGGACGTTTTCATATCTTAGTTGCAAATTTAGAACGTGAAGAATCTATGAAGAGCGAAGCTATAGATGTGACAGAACCAGTGAGCCAATAATAGTATTATCAGTTTATATACTTAACTAACGAAAGTCATCAGATTGATCCTCAAGGCATCTCTCTTGAAAACGGAGCAAAGCTGTCACCTCAAGACTCGCTATTGCCTTTGTACGACCGCATACAAGACCAACCATTTCCTGGAGTAACTCCAACTGCTATGACATTACCCCAACAGGAAGCCGTGGGTATGCTACCTACCGAAATACCTAAGGCTATTAGATCTCTTTTCCTTGATTACTACAACAGCACATCCCAACTTTCGTTATTGACGCCCACTGTCTTGGGGGGTCCATCTCTACTCACGCCCCAAATTGCCGTGGATCCAGACACTCAAGCTGAAGCTTCAATGAGCAAGGCTCAATACGAACTCACTCTTGAAGAAGGACAACTTTGGTCGAAAATATTCGTATCTCGGGACCAGCCAGAACCAGCAATTGACATGATAGTAAGTAGGCTCACACAGAAGAGCAGTATTATGTCTGCATCGTATCTGCGCCGGATGGCTGCACCGACGTCGAAGACGTATGACGAAAGTAGAGAGATTCTGCAAGCCATGGGTATACCTTGTATTGAGTCGACTGGCGCCTTCGAGGCTGAGGCATTAGCATCAGCCATTGTGCGTAGAGGGTGGGCGGACTATGTCGCCAGTGAAGATACCGTGGGTGTAGCTATCCTGTGAATCCTCATTACATCTAAATGTCACTGCAGGATGTGCTGCTCTACGAGGCTCCTCTGCTTCGAAACATTACAAATAAATGCGAGCCTCTCATGATGTTGTCTGCTGCTGGTGTTCGAGCCATGCTCGAACTTAACCATGACTCTTTTATTGATTTTGCCCTGCTCCTTGGTACGGACTTTTCCGAGCGTATAAAGAATGTGGGCCCTGCGCGTGCACTGAAGTTTATTAAGGAATATGGTTCTATCGAGTGTGTTATCGCGTCTGAAGTCAAGTACCCACCTCGATTGCCCACCAAGGCATACTTGTCCCAAGTAGAACTGGCACGTATGATATTCCGTACACTACCCCCTCTCCCGGAGCAGAGTCTGTTAGCTCCTAGAGGAAGAGACGATGGTGAAGTGAGTCAACTCTTACAGCGATTCTCACTTGGACGTGCGGTCCTGCAGTACGAGGAATGGGATCATGAGGCTGCGCTGTCCGGTAATTATTTTGCGGACAATCCAAGGATGTATTAGGATATAGATACGTATACCATGGCTACGAGAACTAGTAGTGTACGAAGCGCCAATTACGAAGCTCGGACAACGCTATTCAATTTATGTCGTGTGCGGAGAGGTAACATATGTTCGCTGCCCTAGGTACGGAAAGGAGCAACAAGACAGGGCCGCCCAAGGTCCAGGCACCTAACGTTACTTACTCAATTGCCATTTCAACAGTGTTATGTTTTTCAAAGAAGGGCAGCCAACTTATAATGGGGCATCACGGCATTGCAACTCGTGGTGACCTCTTGTTTCAGGCTAAGCGACATGGGACAGCTGACTTTCCCACCTGACTCCCACATGTAAGAGCGACTAGTCCTCCATTTGTGTTAGCCAAAGCAAATACTTCTGAAAAATCGCACTGAACCAACCGACCGAGTGGAGTGTATTTTCACTCTACGCTAAATCATCATCTGTGCTTAGAATCATTCGGCCTTGATTTGGCATAGAATAATTCCTGTGCTCGAGCCACTAAATTTGTCGACTCTGCTTATCCGTGATTACACCTTACCAGCCTCAGTTTTTGAAGAATTGCCGCACATGATAATGATGACGAAAGTACCATCAATGTACGTGCTGGGAGGCTTCCCAGCCGGTTAGTAACCCCAAGCCGTAATGCGGACTTAGAGCAGTTCGCGTTGTTCTAACCTTGATGCTTTTAATATCTACGATATCAGCGGAGCGGCAGGCACCCCTGAGCACAGCTGAAACTCGGGGCCCTGCAATTAACGGCGATTTGTCGCACAATCGCACTGCTTCCAGCTATAACGAGAAGCTGCACCTCGTTATAAACCCCTTGGAAAGACTTCCTTGTATCCCGTAAAAGATGGGCAAATACGACACGTCTATTGGTGAGAAGAAGCTTCCTTGCTCACCGGATGTTAAATTAAGGGCTATTCAATGCTAGGCCTTCTACTCATAGGCATCTTTCGTAAGTCTTGCATCATTCTACGAACAAGTCATTGAGATGGGACAGTTAATACTTACCTCTATGGAATTGTCACCTACCAGTTTGCATCATACTATAGTATAAGTGGGTTCCTTAATCTGCATCTGGAAAGGGTAGGACCTAACATCCTTGTTACTTTAGAATTTAACGATCCACCATGGATAAAGTTAGTTCCGACGGAAAACAAAGGCATAATGATGCTTACCATGAATCAGGATAACAGTATTTGCCTTGCTCATTGTGGATACATTCCACTCCGGATCGTCAGTTTTTCCCTTGTCCGAGTTACTTTTCTAACCGACCATCTAGCCTCATTTATCTAGCTTGGCAATACTGGTCAGTTTTTGATTTCATGAAAAAATGGAATTACAGTACGTCTTACTTCAGGGTTAATAGCGTGGCAAATTATGACAATCCACCTGCCCTCCTTTGTATAAATTTCGCTATTTTTTGCGTAAACATAAACTTACGTCGAATAGTCGGCTTTTGGCCTTATTGCTTCACGCCGATAGGATCTGCCATCGCCGCAATCCTTACTCAAAATTTCATGGCTTACCGGTAAATCCGTGCCCCCCCTATACATTACTCATGGACGAACTAAACTGATCGGCTATTAGCATCTATCGAATGACAAGCAACAAATTCTTGTATATGGGGATTGTAGCCTTCGCCCTGTCTGATTTGGCCCTGGCTACGTTCTGTGGTGCACGGTTAGTGTGATTCAGGCACAACGACAGTTTTTAACTCATGACTTCAGGGCATGGATGATTCAGGAGTAAGTTTTACCTCGCTGATCGACGGTCAAGCAATAATCAATTATATCGCAGCTTGCAAAAGGTGACGACGCTGAGTGGCACTGTCACTGCATGGCTGGCGTTACAGGCTTCCCTTGACATCTTCATTGCGGGTTAGAAATTTCCCAAAGCCTTTCCCTTACCGTGGTAGGATGACCCAAATTTCCAGGCTTTACGGCTATTGGGCTTTACAGGCAGAGGACAAAGTATTGTCATACTAACAAAGTTTTGAATCGTTATATACGTAGCACGATTCAAATTGGGTTTTTCTCGTCACTGTTCGCAATAGGAAATTTGATCGGTTTTCGTATGTTATCTCTGAACTACGAGGCTAGTTCCCGCTTAATGCTTGGTTCTTACAGTTGTATGGCCGGGTACAGAGCTGTATGGCATGTTTGCAGTCCCTATCGGTCGCATATACACGAACGTAGGTGGTTTAGGTAGCGTTCAGCAGCAGCACCACTCATGTAGATGAACGAAAAAGGCTCTAATGGACACTCTGATTGTGCGTGATGGCATGAAGAAAGAACTTGCGGGAGTGGAAGAATTTCTTGACGTAGGTATATTGTCGTCTAGTTTCGGCGATGCTAATGGCCTCAATTTATAGACTGAAGCTGTGGCAGGGGTGTCATCAATTAACAGGGGAGGCCAGTGGCAGGACCAAAAGTCCGATACCCATACGATAGTTTAGGCGGCAATGGCAACGAACGATCAAGCTACGAGGCTGAATGCTGACCTATCCAACATGCGACCTTGACTGTGAACATACTCATCGGAAGGACAGTGTAATTTACAGTGCAAGTGATACCTGCATACCGGTGGCCATGATAGTTTTTTGTACCCCGAAAGTGGAAGGCTTTACCAGTTACTAGACAGCCCGAACGGTCAAGTAATTAGGCACTGTTTATCTAACGTATAGTTTATTTATTACACGATAACATTACTGTCCTTTTCACATAATGTGACCCGGTGGGAATGTCTAAAGAGATGTCTCAGACGAAGAATGAACATAAATCACCGAATACCCAACAACTAGTGCATTAGAATTAATAGGATATGTTCGTAAAGGACCGAATTCAAAGGTCTGAGCATTGTCACACGTCTCCGCAACGTTGCGTTCCAAGCCTCTCGGACTAATCTATATTAAAAAGTAGATGTTCTGATCCAAGTGCACACCACCATTGAATATTCAGTGATATGTTCATCCTCTGTCTGTAATTTTTTCTTCAGAAATCCCCGCTGGGTCACGTTATGTGAAAAGGACGATGAGTGATGTACGCTGTATATATTCTATCACACTATTTACGACGATGATATGTATGATATCCAAGATGACTATGCTACAGATCGAACACGACGGAAATCCCGTAATCCGCCAAGATTATGCAAAGCAAATGACTTTAGCTGAAACGAAAAGCAGGTTGAATGTACATTGTCTGACGCCGACTAGACAGGAGCCCCAAGTTTTCCATCCAACTCGAATTTCGGATTGGAAGAGGCGGAACTATTAGTAAACGACGCTAGTGCGACTTCTTTCTCTTTTGCTTTTGCAGTAACAGGACTGGTTTGACCCAACTCAAAATCTGTATTAGCTACGGAAGGAAGTGCTTCAAATCGCAAGGGTTCAATATGGGTAGGTATCGCCTTTAATTGTGAATAGTCGAAGCGAAAGTAGACTGAGTGAGGTCGATGGTCGATGAAATAAATAGATAACTCACCCCCGTTTGGGTTGCATACAACATGACCTTCAAAGCATCGCGCATGTTCAGAATGTCCATAACAGTCTAAATTATAATAAGAGACGGCTTAGCTACTCAACTGACAACAAGATCGTACTCACATTCGTGTATATGCGGCCCATTACAAAAGAAAACGTGGCATAGACGGTGCTCTTTGGAATTGTTACTGTACGAGGGAGAATATAAGTATCATTATCAAATTAGATATGCCTTACAGAGAGAAATCATATTTCCCATTGCAAAAACAGTGCAGAAAAAGCCGGTCTGGATTGCCACGCGCATGAGACGATATATCACAGTGTTCGTCTGCCAAAAACTCGACCGCAAACGATAGAGACAGAATGACATTATGGCTGGATCGTGGATCGTAAGTTGAGCTGGAATTATTGGAATATGGACGACATACCAGCGATAGAGACATCCAAACCTACTTGAAGACCAAGCCAACAGATAGCAAGGGTACTTAATAACAAACTCTGTTCAGCATCGCTGTTTACCGATCAGAAGTCAAACCTCAACGGACAGTTGCTAGCTGCGTACTAAGTGATCGTCCATGCCCTGGATTGATGGCCTTTCAGCACAACATACATGTATAATTAGAGCTTGCTCACTCTATTCCGACTATGAAACCCATAATAAATATGGCCATAGCTATAGTGCAGATAAAGCCGAAGAGAATTTTTAGTTGCGTAAAGCGGTATATTCTGGGAGGTTGACATGTTGCCGCGTAAGAGGTGCTGTAAATGGAAGGAACTAACCGATATCCAAGGAAAATGTGTGTTGCTAGAGCTCCTATTGCAATTGCTATAGGTGTGAAGGGGTAAGGCCAAATAGTGTCTAGTAAACTTTCAAGCTTATCATGTAAGAGCCTGAGGTTCGGAGCTTACGGAGAAGAAGAATTTCAGGATTCGTAAAGTTTGCGACACTTCCGGATCATATTAAGTAAATTCTCGTAGCCTATGATGAGAGTTTCACACACCAGCATACCCAAACTAAATATATAAGCCTGAAGTGTGTAAGTTAGGATGCCGCGTCGCCTGAATGTGTTCGGATGCTTACGATGCACTATGGACCGTATCGGTGACGAACAGAATTGAAACTATTGCTCTACTGAGGGTGAGAATTGTGAGTGTCATTGTTTTAGCAACCTATTTACCTGATCCATAGTGGGTCTTCGAACGCTGACAAACGATTAATTCCCCTGTACGATACGTTCGTTGCTAGCAAGACTCACCTGAGGTGTAATACGTTAAGAATCGCAAAGAAACCAAACCGTACAAGTATGTGTTGACTTATAGACCATCACAATTAGACCAAGAGAACGTGGTCAAGAGATACTCACGGAAGGCACCTACGAGGATGGGACCTATGTTGGGAAGCTTTTTCTGTCTTCTGAATGAACGTGAATAAGTGTAAACTCACCAAGGGTTGCATCGTATGCACCCATCGCTAGTTGAGAGGGCACCTTCTGCAAAGGATCTCCCTAGCGGTAAGACATATAGACGAGTCTAAATATACCCTGAAATAACAAAGACCTCCAAATGAGGCTGCATATTTGACAAATAAGTTACACTAACTGTGGATGATAGAGTTCTATCAAAGAGATCGGTACTTCGGGGAATGCCATTCCGATGTCATTAGCGTGGAATGTGGAACCTGTTTTAAATGTGTTTCGTGAACAGCGCTCCAGTCGGGTTACATATGTATGTTTACGGTGAATTGTTTAATAGACCACATTTAAATGTCTGGCCGTTTCCGTCTGGGAATACGGCAACAAAAATAGTGCTGTTGAAAATTGGTCGGCACCGTCCGTGAGATTAGACTCACCCCCAACAAACACCATATGGTTAGCGTCTAGCTGAGTTCGAATTTCCAGTGGCGTCAAACCTTGGAACGGTACTACAGCACCTGTAAGTAGCTACTTCCTTGCCAGAGGGGGTGAGTACTGGCTGTCTCCAAACCAAATGAATCATCTTAACGTATGATTTCAGTACGCACGCACAATCAGTGGGACCCCGGAGATGTCCAAACAACAATCGCAGATCTTAAGGTTTTGTACTTTATTGACCCTAAAAAGCATCACGGTGACTCAGTGACAACGAACTCCAAGACGGTATCAATGTCCCTGAATATATGCTTTCTGGCTTCCTTTTTAAGGAAACTAAAACACGGATAATCATCAGGCAGTATGCGTGTTGTACGCGTACGGAAAGCTTCCCTAGTAGGCAGACCTTACCAGTTTTTATGTGTCTAGACGACTTGGCCATGATTAAAGATGGCTTCATAGACCTCGAAGATGACGATTGTTTTGAACCGGCGGGGGATATGTCTATACAACGTCCTATGTTTGTTCGAATCTTGAATATCTGTGGATTCGATACATATATATACTCATAAGATTTTGGGTCATTGTTCCCATAAATACTGTGCCAATGAGAATGTTTAAGTGTTTCAGGATTACGCAAACTTAGTTACTTATAGACTTTAGTTATAAACGGGGTAGCTAGAGAACAGGTAAGATCGAATGAGTCAATGGAATAAGGAGAGAGGCTTACCACTGTTCCGGTCACATACAGCATATCTCTCAAAGCATCGCGCATGTGTATATGCGACACACTGGAAAAGAAAACAAACTGTAGAGATTCCATTTTGGAATAACCACTGTGTGAGGGAGAGAGTATGAGTAACACCACCGGACCAGAGATGTCTTGCGGAGAGAAATTAAACCTCCTGTTGCGAAAATAGTATGGAGGGTGCCCGTCTGGATTGCCACACACATGAGATGATATATCCTTGTGTTCGCTGCTGAGAGCGCTGAGACTCGGACCGGGAACGGTAAAGACAGAATACCATCACGGCTGGATTGTAAGTCGTGGGTTGGGCTCGGGAATACGAACGACATGTAGCAGCTGGGTAGGACCATATGGAGTATATAACCTCCAGGAGTAAGACTAGAACCCTATGGCTAGTACACCCTATGGACAACAAGTCCATCAGGATAATAGTACTGTCAGACAATTATTGTTGTGTGTAAATAGTTACAAAATAGTAGAACTACTATATATGTAACTATGTGCCACTATACTTGTAGTGTCTGGATAGTATGAGTATTTYAACACGACATACAGCGATAACGAGGTCCGGACTCGCTCGGAAGCCAAGGCAACACGGGTATCTGAAGTGGAGAGTTCCTCGGTCCTTCTTGTTGATTAAAACCCAATTCTCGACGACGGTTGCTCGATGGACAGAGGGACCGTCTATGCCCCGGATTGGTGACCATTCGGCATAACATGTACTTAAAGTTGGTGTCCATCTTGCCTGACTCCTAATACGAAATCATAATCATAACGCAGATAAAACTGAGGAGTCATAGCGGGTGGTTAAATGTTACTGCATAAGATATGCTGCAAACAGGGACTAACCGGTATCCGAGGAAAATATGTGTTACTAGGGCTGCCATTATAGTCGTCATAAATGTGAGATGGTGATGCCAAACAGCGTCTAGCAATTCTTGAGTTCATTACGCAAAGAGTTTGGAGCTTCCAGGTCACAGCGCATCATTTCGGGATTTGCAAGGTTTCGACGCTTGGGGTCATATCAAATTCCTATGGCCCATAACGAGAGTTTTACATACTATACACCCAGATCAGATACATAAGTCTGAGATACAAATGGGTTAGGGTGAAGCACCGATTGGACATCTCCAAACGCTTACGATAGACCATAGAGTGTATCGGTAGTGAGCAAGATAAGACTATCCCTCTATTGTGGGCGCCGTCTCGTAAGTCTCACAGGCAACCTTATTTACTTGATCCATAGCGGGTCGTAGTAAATTGTTGCGGGCAGGTTCATTTCAGTGACTCACCTGAGGTGTGGTATGTGATGAATTGAAGAGAAACCAATCCGTACAAGTATGCGTTGACTAAAGGCCACTATGGTTAGAACGAGGGCTGTAGTAGGAAGTACCCACGGAAAACAGAAAACTTTTGTTCCGAAGCACTAGTTTCTGAATAAACGTAATATGAAAATAAGTAACCACCGATGCTTCACGTGAAGAACATCCTTGACTGTAGACGGTCTATAACTCCTTTGATGAGACTCCAAACTTGCATGCAAATAGGTGACGCTGCGATGCGCATAGGTTCGACAATTTATCCTGTAGAAAGGGTCACATCGGCTTAGCCCTGATTCCACCAGTACGGAACCGTTATGTGTATTTCGTGACGGCGCTGGATTCAGCCAGATATCCACTGCAAATCCTCCAACAAATCGATCTTCTTCCTGTCAATCTTCGCCTACATTAGATATCTGGATGTTCCTCTCCTAGAGGATTGCGGCAACGAGGTGCTGTCCAAAACCAAATCATGGCTTTGGCTATGTCCGTTTTCGTTCCGATCTTTTGCTCCTTATAATGACCACATACCAAAGAATTTGGGTACCCGTTGGTATCCAGAATACATTGTTATTACCATCGCCCAAGAACTCGAGCTTAAACAACGACTAGACCCTCGCGTCGGTATGGATATTCAGTACTCAGTTCTAACTCCAGTACCCCCACCGCCATAGTCAAAATAGTCATTCCTTAGCAATGTTTACGCACTAGTATTTTTTTTTGTTTAATAATGCGTATATAGAATTCACCCATCAACAGTGTAATGTACAGGCCTGTACGTACTGGACAAATGAATAAGAAAACATTGACTGGAAATGGAAGCAAAACAGTATTAAATCTACGTTACTTTCAAGAGCTATTGTTCTAGTGCGCCTTCATCCTGGCGGTGGGATTCTTTTTTAGAAAGTCTATAGTCTTGCCCACCGTTTTATAAGGGCAGATACCTACCTCTACTGCTGTATTCAAAGGTTCGATTCGCTCGTTTTCTGTGATGCCGACATGGCTTGGGCACTGAACCGTGGTAATCTTCTTCAAGCCAAGCCCACGAGCCGCTAAATTCGCGTTTGGGAAATTATCTATGCGGGTGTCAAGTATCAATTTAACAGCGCTTTGACTGTCCACAAGGAAGGTTACCGCTTTACAAGCGAGGGAAACGAGTGTTTTACAAGCCATCTTGAGGGTTTGTATTTCCGCATCAAAGGAAGAGAACGGCAGGGCTTTGGCTGTTTCTTCACGACTGACAACTCCGTTTCTCCGTGCCGCTACTCCCGCGGTCCCCGTTTTATCGACGAGAGAGCCACCCGTAGCGACGATGACGTGGTTCGGTAGACTGTGAAAGGCGTCTGTCCATTGGCTGAAGTCGTATAACCACTGGTGAAACCTGATTTTTTTGGGATGGCCAAGGTTTTTATATTCTGCACGTTTGTCGTATATGTCCACAACTTGCACTCCTCTGATTTGTTCTGGATGGTTGGACCAGAAGGTTTTGTCACCCCTGGTTGAAGCTGATTCTGCAGGCCAGAATACACGAGATGCGTGCAAAGTGAGTGAGTTGTTTTATAGTGTGAGAGTCATTATATTTATTGGAAGGTTGCGATATTGCATTAACTGATGTAACGGAAAACAAAGACAGGGTGAGCTCACCTCACCTGCTAAGGAGACTGAGAAGAATCCTATGCTAAACGCAACGTGCTAGTACCTTCGTTTCTTCCTAGTGCCCGGTCCACGGAAATTTAGTCGACTACTTGACTATTTTGCATACTTCTGGTTTTTGGTATCCGCACACCCCCGTGTTCTTGTTTATGGTACTTCCTGGTATTACATCGCCCAATCTCAGATTAATTCCCATCTGGCGGCGGTTCGTCGTACTATGAGGAGCTTAACCGGAGTTGTTTATTTCGACGATTGTCGCTTGGTTGCTCCACGGTTACTCGTCGTTCGGGGAGTTTCAACAGCAGCGCCACCTACCACATTGAAACGGTTCATGGCTGCCAGTTGTTGTCATAATATTTGTTGCTCAGGTTGCCTGTCTTTTTCAATGTTCGCAACAGCTTGACTCGGCACGATTCTCCTTATTCAAACCATTTTTGTCTTGTCATGTTGTATACACTCAGGATCTCCCTATCCATCCGGAGACATCATTTCAGCACAGAATATTTCTCTCCGAGTCCTGAATGATACCTCGGAGTCGCATACCTGTAAGCTGCGAGAGTCATTGTACTGTGACAAATTTCAAAACACACCATCACTCTATATATCGGACAGAGCAGGAATTATGTGACCTTCCAAGATTACGAAAAAACGAATGACTATTGGTACTTAGATTGGATGCAGATCATCTGATGAAGATTGGGTAAAGGTCTCTCCGCCTGACTTGAGCTTTGGTTTGAAATGACGATCGTAAAAGAGCCGCACGGCATTTCGGAGAATCCCTTTCAACGTGACCTTGGTATGTCCACGGCGAATTCTTTGAGAAGCGCGACAGAGCCCGAGTTTTAGGTTCCCTCCGGGAGATTTAAATACCAATGATCGATTATTGTACTTAGTGCACGCTGGATTTCTTTGAAACTCCCCAGATGCTAACGTAGTTGCAAGTATAGAAACCTGATATGAACCTGTCAGCCGTATAGCAATGAATCGCCGCCAAGATAGTAACGCGAACGCAAACGACTGATTTATTTCCCCGTGTAAGTACAACCTAATGTAAGTCGTGAGTACGTGACTTACATCGAACGTGAAAAGACTGGAGGACACTATTCTGCCACGGGATTATGTGCATGTTTCGTACGGAATATATGACACGATTTTAAGTGATCTTTCAGGTGCTTCTTGGTAGTTCAGACCTTCAGACCGAGAGAGAAACATAGCAACGTAAACGCAGGTTGCGTTTTGAAGAGGGATCCTGAGGCACTAACAGATGACAAACGCCAAGGTGGAGCTACTGTAATACCATACCCCCGAGTGTGGTTTTGCAATCCTGTTTCTGCAATGGTCAGAAGAGTACATTAAAAGCTGGGCTGCACTACTGGTGCTGGAGGCCTAGTCCACAGGGTCAAGACTTATTCGGATGAAACTTATAAAGAGCGAGATCTTTATCGGCTTTGAATACTTTTATTGATGTCTAGGCACCCCGTACTAGAAGCACTTCAAGGGAAAGTATATGGCACAGGGCAGAATGTATTGTGGAGCGCGCTGCGACGGCTGGCGGCGGTCGGTGTGAGGAAAATGCCGTTAACAAGAATGGGGGTGATTACGTGGGTGTTATTCTCCTCTACTGCGCATTTGGGGAGCCCATTCTTGTGGTTTCAGCGTCTCTTCCGTATGCTTGACCCATGGAGATTCAGTTAATTTCCCAACCACTCCGTGTCCCTCGGAGTCCGTCTCTGTCTTTCGCACAACTTCGTGATCCTGTTGCAGACATACTTCCTCCTGACCTTCTTGTTGCTTTGTCTCAGGTTGATTCTCATGCGACGGCGCCTTGTCGTACTGCAAAGGACTTGTCGAAGTCGTTCGTTCTGGTGATAATCGCTCGGATTGCTCGTCATTCGTCACTTGCTCAATTCTCGTCCGTTGAGCTTCTTCAACAGCGGCAGCACCTTCCGCTATCGACCTGACACGGTTCTCGTTATCTCTGGCCTCGATCAAAGCAGCATCCGCTTTAACACGTTGTTGGCGTTCAAGATCTACTTGAAGTTCCTAGTCATCCGAAAAACATTTTTAGTACAAAACACTCCTGTCTGTGATGCTCGGAAAATACCTCGAGTGTGGGTGGATGAAATCGTGTATGCGTTAACCATGAGGTCCATTGTACTGCAATAAAATATATTTCTTAAGCTATCGGTTCGTGCGGTGCACGATGACGAGTAGTTTCACCTGACAACCTTCTTCCTCCTCCAATGTATTCCCACATATCATCCGGGTGTCTGTATTGCACCATCCGTTTTGTGCGCCGGGGATCTACTCATTATGATGATGATGATGATGTCAAACCAAGTTGGCCTGATCTGCAACGTACCTGATGATGATGCAGGGTATTCATAAAACTTGTTCCCTAACGGTCAATGAGCCATGGACGTTCACCCGAACTTGGCTATTTGACACAAACCCTCCATGTCCTGACCGGCATATACCCTCTTGTAACTTAATTAAGTGATATTTTACATTGAGAATACGAGCGACGCGTCTTACTGGGTTTCTAAAGCTTTGCCAGATACGTCGTAGGAATGTCATTGTCGGTGGAAACGAGTATCAAGTATTTACGTAATCACACCTAGAGTTCTCACGGAAGAAAGAGCGACCCTGGTAACGGTTGTATCAAAGGTTGAGCTTAGAAATCGCCACCAAGGTCATCTTCATCTAACTCTCCTTCCTGAATCTCTTTTGCCAGTTCCTTTTCTCGCTCTCTCGCGCCTTCGGCGGCAGCAAGTTCTTTCCTATGTGCATTAAGAGGGTAACGCATGGCCTGGCGGAAGAGTTAGATAAAAATAAAAGAACGCAAATCACAAGAATACGAACCTTGATACTCTGATTATGCAAATCTAGACAGAAAGCAATTCTCCTCGTGAACATCTCGCTTACTTCTGGACCGTAGCCACTCTTCTGTGAACCGCATTCCATCCATCCCTTCTCATGTACAATCCGTCCTTCAATAACGCCATCTCGGATGGCCTTCCCGACAATGTACTCTGCATCCTCCTCGGAGTCAAGGTGCAACTTAACACATATATCTCTCAGAGATATGCGAGAATATGACAGAGACAGGCGGCGGATACCGGTCTTGATGACGTTTTGGCGTAACCTCACAATAAGTGTGTACGTCCTGTCCGACTCGAACTGCGCAGCATATTTTGTAAGGGTACTTTGGAATTGTGACAGCGAGCCGCTCCGTACAGCTGGCAGGAGACAGTATGAGCAATGCATATGCATATGCATAAACACAATGGGAAATACCTTTAACGATCTCAAAGTACGCGCTAAGAGCCTTCTCAAGCACCGGGTGCCTGAACAAACTTCTTTTGGGAATGTCACCCATGAGAAGTTCGACGACGACAAAGAATTTGTGCACAGCCTGGTAGAACCCGGGAGCTGTCTTCGGAGCGGGTGCGCGCCGAAGAGCTTGTTGGAGGTTGGAGTGGGCTTCGCTGTAATTAAGCTGTACAGCCTTGATGCGGCCAAGGTAGTAGTGGTACCGAGCTAATTGAGGATTACCCGCCGATGTTGGGAACGTCGTCTTTAATAGAAGCTTATCAGCTTGGTCGTACAGGTTATAGTGGATGTAGTTGCGCGAAAGACAATTAATGAGAGACGCTTGAGTCTCATCATCATACCTCAATGCTGCTGTCCTCTGAGCGGAAAGGAATAGCCTGGTTCATTCTTTAAGTAATTCACCCTTGAAGAATGGTGGGAGCACACTAACGGACGGGCATCTGCCAAACTAGCACCAAGTTCATATGCTCGCTCAACCGCGTACCATACTTTCGCTGCAATAGGATCCATGGTCCGGCGATTCAGGGCTTGAACCTTCTCCACTGTTAACTGAGCAAGTTCAAGTGCTTTTTGATACGTTGATGGAGAAGACAGTAGGCGGTAGATAATTAGTAGTCGGAGGTAGACCTCGCTTTCTGGCGATGGATCTTGGACTGAGCTGGTGAACGAAGGTTTAGGACCTGCAGCATCAACGTCCATAGACGGCTCAGGAAGCCATACAAGTAGCGATCTTTTGGTGGGATTATCTATGACTTGAATGTAAGAATAGGTTCACTGCGGGTATGACGATGGACAGACCCCTAAGATACAAATCTTCAACTACGCTCCTCATGACATTTCCGTCGACCTTCTTCCTCAAAGACGTCAATGTGCGAAGGACCCGATGCGTGAAGCGTGGCTCCAAAAAGGATACTGCACGGTCTATGAGGGCGACATTAGCCTTCACTTCCTGCAGAGGAGTCAAGGGTGCAGGTTTCTCGTCTTCCTTCTTCGATTCATCTGATTTTGCTTTGTCCTCGGTCCTTTTCGTTTCTGGGTTGTCCATGTTAAGAGATATTGTGGTGACGCGTACTACTACGGATAGACGCGACGGAAAGCTAGGCCTATATTGAAAAGAGTTGCGGGGTGGGTAAGTCTCCATAGCTAAGTGGTTATAGCATGCGATTGCAGATCGCAGGGTCCCGTGTTCAAATCACGGTGGGGACTGGACTTTTTTATCCTCGCCCGACTGCATTAACCGCATATCGTTTACTTGACTTATGTTCTCAGGTTAACTTTTTAAACCTAGATGCACGTTTCCCTGCTTGAAATAATTTAACAAGGCAATAATTGCCGATGAGAGCTACATTTTCATTCCCGTGACTTACATAAGTCGCATTTACGTGTCAATTCGACAACGACAGTCGCGTGCAGTTCTGAGCAGTACCATGCTCAGGCTCCTCTCAATTTCACTGCTGTTCCTCGCAGCTACTGCACATGCGGCTTTGCTAACGCTACAATCTCCTCGCGTCGTCGTCACAACCACAGGTTCCAGCACACCGCTACGCTCAGAGTCGTACGTATGTTCCCAGCAATAACATAGACGGGCCGCCTTATCTTCCTTTGCAGGCTATCGGTAACGCAGAAAACTGCAAGGCCCATTACACTCAACACAAATGACACCCTCAAGCTGACCTTCCAAGTACTGGACAAGGAGACTAGCAAAGGTGTCCAACCCCACCAGACGTTCCTGCGCTTCTATGATGCGCGGTCCGGCGAGGAAGGCATCCAGCCTATCCGAGTAACAAACTCGGGAAAAGCCAAGTTTGAACTAGTAAGCACCCCCTCACCTATACTTTGAGACTCCAAAGTGACAACATTGCCGCCAGAACATGGCCAAACCCCCGTCATCCCTACCACCCACCTCCACCGAACCCCTCCAAGTAACACTGATCATCGGAACGCCAAAATATTCCCCTATATCCGCCAACCTGTTTGATCTCCACGTTCCTCCATCACAGCCAGCACCTGCGCACCCAGACGAAGCCACTTTCCACCCCCTACCCGAAATACAACACGTGTTCCATCCGGAACAGAAACTCCCACCTCGGTTTATCTCCGCTTTCTTCGCTTTACTCGTTTTAGCACCTTGGGCCATATTGCTTGGTCTGGTAAGTATCTTTTGTTTCCTGCCATCAAACGACTAATCCTGGTCTTACAGTGGATCAAATACGCTCCCGCACCAAAACGTCTCTTCTCGCCTCATATTTTACCCTTTATTGCAACGCTCGGCGCGTTTGAGGCATTACTCTTTTGGTACTGGGTCGCACTCAAACTCGGTGACGTGTTGTTTTACAGTGCTATTCTCGGACTGGTGACATTCTTCACCGGAAAACACGCTCTGGCGAATATAGCTAGTCAGAGACTCGCGCATAAATAGCAGAATAGTCGTGTGTGCGGAGTTCGCTCTTAATATAGATGCTGAGTGTACAGGACTAAAGGTACCGTCCTTCACCGACATGTCACGATGCAACTATATATCAATAAGTAAAAGTGTTCGTATCAACACATGATCTTGAATAAAGGGCTGACGTAGTAAGTATTCGGATAATCCCACTTTAAGGAAAGGGTTAGGAAAGATTGTATCTTAATCTCCCTAATATTCAATTGATCAGCGTTCTGTTCAGTAAGTGATATTTAGGACTTGTTGTATTGGCTTAGGCAGGAATGGACTTGGGCTGATAGCAGCGAGTGGGACCCTTGTCCTGTTAAGTCTGAATGAATGGGTATTGTCCACTGGCCTGCCTGAACCGTACGAGGGCAATGGTGTTGGAGCCCTCAAAGGGTGAGATTCGGTGTTAAAAACATCTAGGAAGTAGTTTAACAATATGTACCACATTCCAAAGAGTGATGCACGTACGGGTATCTAGGCTGATATTATTGGGATCATCGAATGTCAGGTATCTGTTCAAGAATGGTGTTGGAATTTACGAAGGGGCTGGAAAATTTTAAACGCACAGATATTTCAGAACCTCTGCAAACCAGAAACTCTCAGTATCGTCTATTTCGCCCACACTTGCATCATTCACGTCATTCAAACCTGCTGCGCCGCCGTTCTGTGGTAAAACCACATATTTGTTGAAGCTTTCGACGGCGGCGAGCGCACGCTGATAATATTTTATGTCCCCAGTAACACGCCACGCGTAAAAGTTGGACTCGAGGACTTCTGGACGCAGGATATAGTCAGGTGCAGTGATATAGAAGCCATTGTTGTTGTAGAATCCTAGTTGGTCAGCAGTAGGTGCACCATTACCAGTATAGTTGCCGTCGGACGAGATGTACGCGAATACTTCCGGTCCGATGCCAGTCCTATAAAACGACGTCAGACAAATTCAATTTATACACTTCCATCTACTCACTCAGTACCTGCGTAGGTGTTCCAGCAACCATCAGCCAACTGGAGCCCATAGTCTACTATGGTTTGGTTATTCAGAAGCCGCCCACCTAAGAATGAAAACAACTTTCAGCATTGCCCTCGTTACAGGAAATGGTACAATGACCTAAAATCCAGTTTCCGGCGGCAAAGCACCCCAAGTGAGAGCCGACGTGGCGGATTTTCCTGGAATCATCATAATCCGCAAGATATACATAGTTGCCCACTGTTGAGGTCTAGTACATTGCACAAGGCTGTATCTGCATGTCCGGTAGAATACTTACTTTAATCAGAGTCCGGATCGACGAGTCCACAGCCGTAGCCCAAGTGTCTACGAGGAGGCTGTCCTGGGGGTTGAATAGTTGCGCATATTTGATGTAATACTCGAGACAGCTATCGGTTCCCCCTCCCCAGGTCTGTTTGTACCGGATTCAGAGGGACACCAAGCGCTGCACTCCTGTACTTACGACATAACCACCGACGAATTGTCCAGTTGCAGGGTCGATGCCCTGGGCGGGCAGGCCTGAAATACGTCAGCCGAGCAACGTGAAACGTGGCTGTAACAAACCAGGGAGGGGGGAGGCCTAAATACCGAGGAATGAATGTTTAGTCGTAGATCCTAACCAAGTACTCACAAGGTTGGCAATGTGTCTGGCAGCTTTGAGAGCTGAGTTTATGTATTTCGGATCTTCGGTATACTTCGACAGAGTTCCGAATTCCAGAGTTAACTAGATGAGGTGAGGTGAAGACTGAAGCAATGGTCTGAGACGTGCGACATACAGTGCCCGCCTCCGCAACATTAGACTATGGTGCATATCCATGAGCAAGACTTTACAAGATGTCCGCGAGTACTTACTATATCATGCACTGGAGTATTCGTTGAAAAGTTGAGCTCTCCGTATGGAATGTCATTGTCCTGGACCGGCTGAGTACCACTTCTCGATAAAAGCAAAACTTGAGCTTACTCCCACCCACGCATAGCCAAGCTTGTCAGCTATCTGTTTTGCTTTCTGAAGTAATGCGGGTTGTGTATAGTTCGTGAGCTCATATGCGCTCAATAGGCCGCCGACATAACGAATGGTCGTCTCGAACACACTGCATACAAATCAATGAAGATTCGATGTGGATTCCCCGGCCATACCTGACAGTACCACTGGTATAAGATTTATTGAAATCAACCCCGCTGATGTGCTGAACTCCTTCTGCGACCCAATCCTTAAATAAACCGATTAGATGACAAACGGCACTGTACTTCCCAACATACATTAAAGCCCATAATTGCCTGTGCCGTTCGTTAGTTACCCATATTACCCTCTTATGTTATGATAACACGTACCATCGTACCTAGGGCATCCGCAATAGACGCGCCTATTACCAGTCCTCAACCGTCGCTGCACACAGTACAATACGAACATACCCCATCCATTACGCGGGTCGCTATAGCCTTCGCAATAAATCCAATCAGTGAGACAAAAAAAAAAAAGAAAAAAAGAAAAAAATTCCACGCCGACTCGCGTATACCAACTTTGAGGTTCAACGACATATATTCCCCGCTACCTTCGCACCCACGTCGAAATCGGCTTTACTTACGCAAGTAAAGTGATAGAAAATAAAAAATCCCGAGCGAGTTCTTCTCTTCTTCCACTATCAGCGCAAACACCAAGTATAGAACGCGTAGAGGTACTGACAACTGCTCCGGGGATGTCGTAATGTTTGACCACTGGCCAGCGGCCCGTTGTGTAGGCGACAGACTAGAAGCCTCTTCAATTATTACTAGTGTTTGAAAATAATGATCATGATGGATAACTTATTATCGCCAAAGAAGGGATAGGCTTAATTGGCGGTTTCTGCCACTACTTGGTTGATTCAAGTTACCGTCGGAAATCACAAGGGGCTATCTCAACGAGAGTTGACATGGACACCTTGACACATTCACGTACTGTGTACGTACCCGCTCAACGTCCACTGACATGTGTACCTGCATGTTGGTCCTTTATCTTTTTTTTTTTTTGTTTAAGAAAAACCTGTCAGAGTGGGTGGCGCAGCGCTGTTTTTGGCATGACACCTAGTACCCACGTATGTGTATGTGCCTCGAGCTAGCGACATACTCTCACTGGCGGAGGTACCATCTCCGAAAAACACCGCATAACGTAAGTCGTTGGCGGCCGGTCACCGGACCGTCTAACGTTATCGCCACACCGTTCATTCGCCGCGGAGACCCAAAACAAGAAAGAAAAGCGTACTGTACTAGCATTAGGCTCAAGAAACTAAGCTATCATCCCGTTTTGATTTCTTTCGTCTCTATATTAGCGTTGCATGTTTCTGCTAAGTTATACAGTATTCAGCAGGGAAGAAGGGCCGGGAGGTAGAAAATTTGGGAGAGATACAAAAGTTGAAGGAGTGACGTCTTTTTGAGGATAGTAGAAATAAAGTAGACAGTCACGCGCGTCTGAGCGTCGTAGATGTAGGAATGAAAGTTGGAAAAAAGATAAGATGAGGCTTGAGCGCGTCTGGCACAGCTAAATATAATGTAGTACATGTGGACGTCCGCTGTCGGTTGTATTTTATAGCCTATAACATTGGGTCAGATCAGTTACACAACATCATTTCGCAACGTAAGCGTACCAAGGATTATGCACAGTCGTGGATGATTTAAATGGCAGAATCGGTATTTTCGCTCGTATCGCCGCTATCCGGCCTGACTTCTGCGTTCCGTTGCTTATCGGTGTTCCACGAAGGTCGACTGAGACGGGCAGCGAGTTCTCCCAGGAGACAAACGACGACTTCCAGTTTGCTGAGGACAGATCGTGCAAAAATAGACTTTCTCCCATCTACCCATGCCAAGAGCAACATTAGCAACTCCTCCCTCAATTTCATGAATTACGAAAGAGACAACTTACGGTAAAGTTCATATCAATGGTAGGGTGGTCCTTGATCGCGTCGCTATGGCTAAAACCTGAGCTTGAACTTCCCTCCGAGTCGTCGTCCCCAAGGCTACTCGCTTCCTCCTCCGATTCGGCTTCATCATCCGCTTCGTCTTCACTATCGTCCCAGAAATAAGTGGTAGGTACAAATCGGATGGAGGATTCCGCGTCTCCTAGGCGAATAGTGGATTGACTACTTGATGCTTCGGAGATAGTGTAAATTCCGGAAGACGGTGTATACGAAGGCGGGCCAGAGACAACAGTCTGAGGTGACTGAGGTTGTGGTTGTATCCGTGATTGTGATCGTGATTCTGGGAAGAGGATATCCCAACACGACTGCGTGAAGGCATCGATGGGGGAGTACAGCAAATCGGCGGTCAGACCCTCTAGGCAAGTGTGATCAAAACCAACTTCCAGGGTCGTTGAATCCAAAATCTCGTGGACAGAGATCCGGTTTCTGTAATTACCATTGCTAGAGACGGGGGATGTCGGCACCGACAAGGGTGGGGGGCGCGGCATGGTACTATAATTCGTCCTGCCGCTCGAGGCAGATGACTGGGTGAGTGAGCAATGGAAACAGGAAGGAAGGGAGCAACTCACATGTTGAGTAAACATGGTGGTGTGGTATGGTTAAAGAGGATACAAAGTATATAAGCGGTGGCAGCTGGTGCACCACGGAGGTCCTGAAGAAGAGAGACGGTGGGCGGTTAGTGAGCTCGGGGACGAAAGAGAAGCTAGGGTGGTGAGATTAATATGCATTTTGTAAGAGCCAGGTTCAGACGAGGGCACGGTTATTGTGAGAGCCTATTGTGTAGCCGGCACCTCTGATCGGTGTCAAGGATCTGTCCTAAGCTTATTCTTTCGGGGAAAAGCACGCTGATCTGGCTCTCACACGCCCCACAATTGGCCTGGCATGGAAGATTATGATGACGATAGCGTGTATATGTATCTACCTACATAAAGCATGGATACGTTGACAGATCACTCAAGGCAACGTAAACTTTGGCATAGCAATGCCAAAAAAAGCACTACGCATGCGGCGAAAGCACGGTCTTGCTCCTCTGTCGGAACTTCTGCGTCAGGTCCCTGGCCTTGTGCAGCCACGTCTGCGTGGAGGAGGGGATAGTGCTTGATAAGGATGTCCGTCTGCGAATGCTGTTGGGTGCGTGCACGGTGGCGCGAAGTGGCTCCTCCGAGTCATCAGCCGTAACTTCGACAGTAGCCTGCTCCACTTGGACCCCTACGACCATAGGCACGTCCCTGACTACTTGTGGAATGGTCTGCTCTGAGCAGGGCCTGCCTGATCTGCTCAGCCGTCTAGGAAGGAAGTCGCCCACGGCTTTCGAAAAGCTGCCACGTGTTGTGACTTTATGCACATATGTGACCAGGTGATCGTCCTCTATCTCCACGTCTTCTTCATCCTCCTTGTCCCCTGCTATGAATGAATCAAAGCTGTCGTTCTAGCACATTTTCAGCCACATTAATGACCCTTGCCACGAAACGCCGCACAGACGTACTCCTTGCTGGGTCTGACAGAAGGGCACCCGGGATGCAATTAGGCTAAGAGTGACGGATTGTGACGAATCACTGGCGGAGGGCTACGTATAGGCCAAGCGGAGATTACCGGTTCCATATCAGCTTGGGAACGGTTTTGCGTAGGAAAGATGGTAAACATACCTGACCAAAGCGCGTCATGGACACGCTTCCACCTCTACGTCGCCCGGTGCTTTGCGCAGTGCTACTCCTTATTAGAGCGGGTTTGCCCGGATTTGATCCATCCATTGCCGTTAGCCTGGAGGTGGTGGCGGCTTGGCTTTCGATCTGCGCGCGTCTTTCGCTCTCCTCCTCAACTTGACGGAACAGCTACTCAACGTGTCAGTACCATGCATACAACAAGCTTGTCAGATTAACCTTCTCGAGTGGTTCCATCCGATCTTCCATTTCCTGTAGTCGTTGGTTGTCTGGGAGGAGAAGAAACAGTGTCTGACCTCAGCCGCGATCTCTAAGAGAGAAAAGGAGATGGTGGGGAGAGTCGGGGGTGTTGAAATGCGTTTACGACACGAGACTGAGGAACGGCTCCCCGGGATTAAGATTAGGACTCTCCTACTTAGGCAATTACCGCTTAAGCAACAGTTGTTATGTAATCCCATGCCGCAACCGCTAGGCTGAACCACCTTCCCGAAATGATACTGCAGGTCCCTCCGTATCACAGCTTGTTTTCATTTCGAGCGCGCAGCGCCATGCAGTGTGCCATGTGCAGATATCGACCAGATAACAACATCTAGAAAGTGCACCAACGCAGCTAACTCCGTCGGAGCTAAAATACGCAAGGGAAGCACAAACGCTTGTGTGAAGACCACGCTGCTTTTTGATGACTGACGTTGCACTGAAATAAAAATATATATCATCAACCACCTTTTTTGATGTAAAAAAGAACGCGCACGTATGCAGCTGCTTTACACCTGGCAGGGTTATATAATTCATTTAATCATTAAATCCCATGCGAAGGGCCCCCCAACGCACCTCGAACATAACATCGTCGCATTCTCGTTTTTACAATCGGGTGCACCGCACTTTTTCAGTGGGCTTTGTAACATCTCCTTTACGAGCATAGCCTGCAGTTGAAGCGTCCTATGCCATGTTAGCCCCCTTTTTTTACCATCACCACTAAACATATACCTATCGCCCGTAAGGATGCCTATACAACGGTCTGCTGTCGATCCAGCGAACTTGTCTGAGAACAAATCATGCCATCTATTCAACTTTTCCATCAACTTCCGTTTATCTTCCTCGTTGATACTCTCTTGTCCTTGGATCACTAAAAACGTCGAGAGGAATTGACAAGTTTCAGCTATCTCTTCCTCGTCCAGTCCAGCGCGAAAATCTTCAGGCCCAATTATCCGTTTTACTACAAGATGCAGTAGTCCTTGTCCCCCTTGCAGGTGTAGGAAGCGCACAAAGTGGGGTCTGTATAAAAATAGAATCGTTAAAGGATTCACACGACGCAAGTGCTGCACATACGTATCAGATACGTAGTTGATTAAAGCCGAGGCAGTATTTACAGGTCCAGAGCTTGACTGGAATTTTTCGACCATTCGAGGTAGATATTTGGCAGTTAGTTCACTTACAAGATATTGTCAAAAGCTTTATAAAACAAATTATTCTTGCCCTTTACTCACTAGAGCATAGGCTTTGTTTGTTCTGCCGGTCTACATTGAAGTGTACCCAACTACGACTATTCGATAGTATGAGTTGGGTGATTTAACTGTTCTACTCACCTGCATCCTCAGAGCACGATACCTGATGTTCTCCGCAATATCCTCATCACTTTCATCAAGCCCGACACAACGCACAAGCGTTTGGAGGGTCACATTAGGCGTGAATAAGCTAGCCATGATGGCGGCGGCTCTTAGTACAAAACTTTCTGTTACGTATCTAAATACAAACAAATGTAGGTACTTTTTTTTTTTTTTTGTTTTTTAAATCAAAACACAATTGAATTGTGAGTATATA
>JNHY02000198.1:0-24657 GCA_001691755.2 Amanita polypyramis BW_CC | reverse complement strand
TAAACAATGACCCAACAGCTAATATCTTCATACTTACCTTGATGGCGTAGGCCCCTTCAGCTATCTGGACCTGCGGGCTGTGGAGATCCCCCATAGCACGGCGACCCTGTCCTCAGGGGGTGGCTGCAGTTTGTATGGGCTTCGGCTCATGCACCGTCCCAATATTTTCCTGTCCTCCCTCCGCCTCTCTATGGGCTGGGGAGGCCTTTTTTTTCTGTCTCTCTACCGTCCTAACCCTAACCTTATTCTACCACCATAAGCAGCAGTCCCACCTTAGATACAAAAATTGACAAATCCATTTGCAATGCAGGGATATGAATATGAATACAATGTGTGATATAACGTGAAAAGTCTCTATGCCCCGTCATTACCAGACTCCCTTGTCCATTCTTCATGTCGTTTAATGTCGGCTTCTGTAACTGTCGGCCTAACACTTTCCAGTGACCTGAGGAAATCATTCAATTTTAATGGCGGCTCTTCTAGTTCATTCGATTCTATTTCCGACCACGTTTTCTCAACTGCAGCAGGGTCTCCGGGTGAACACGGCGTCCATTTATCCCCTACTGTCTTAAAATGGGTCGCTGATATCACCTTTCGTACCGGCTGCATTAGAGCATCGCGGACCACAATCGCAATATCTGAACCAGAATAACCATCGGTCTTGTCTGCCAATAATCTATAATCCTTCGGCGTTAGTTCATTTGGCGTCGATCCGATATGGAGCCGAAACATGTGTCGTCGAGCTTCGGGACCAGGGAGGGGTATATAAATTCGCTTCTCAAACCTATATAATATTAGCAACTTCTTTCGCTTTGTGTGTAGAACCTTACCGCCGTTTGATAGCATTATCCAGTAGCCAAGGAATATTCGTTGCGCCCAATACTAGCACACCCGTATCATCATGTCCAACACCATTCATCTGGACTAAAAACTCTGTCTTGATTCTCCGTGTGCCCTCAGACTCTGATTCACTACGTGTCCCCGCCAACGAATCAATCTCATCGATGAAAATGATCGCAGGCTTTGATTCACGAGCAAGTTCAAATAGCTGCTTTACCAACCTAATAAAAGAGATAAACATCATATCAACACGCAAATAAAGACCATCGATATACCTCTCGGAATCTCCCTGCCATTTGCTGACCAGGTCGCTGGAACTCACGCTGAAGAACGTGCTTTTTGCCTCCGTAGCGACCGCTTTCGCGAGGTACGACTTTCCCGTACCCGGCGGGCCATACATAAGAATACCTCTCCAGGGTGTCCGTTTACCCGTGAAGAGATGTGGAAACTTTATGGGGAGAATAACGGCCTCTTTCAAGGCTGCCTTTGCTCCTTCGAGTCCGGCGACATCGTCCCATTTCACATTAGGCTTTTCAGTTAAGATGGCACTTGACAGCCCCGCACGGAGTTTTTTGACCTCCGGATCGGCCTCATCATCCTCTCCATCTTTTCTAGCAGTAAGAAAAGAGGTCAGAAGAAAATGCAACCGTACACACTTCAACTCACTTCCGTCCACCACCTCCAACGCCGCCACCCGATCCATTCAGCCCAACTGCAGCTCTCCCGCGTTTCTCCTCCAGTGAATTCAGATGCTCTTTCAGCTTCTCAGCGCGACCCAGATATTCCTCAGTCTTCACTCTAATCAGTTGTTTTGACTTCTCGTTCTTCTCATCTAACACGAAGTTTAACAAAGAGATTATCGGAACGACAAAATTCACGCTGACATTTCATGGCTAATATGAAATAGTCAAGCGAATTCTGGTACAACTTGTATGCCTCGGCATAGTTGTGGTTCGAGTCTTCGTCAATAGCTCGTCGTACAATTTCAATAGCTTTCTGTATTGGTATTATAAGATGAACATCCATCCATTACGGGTAGCGTTCACATACGTCTAGGGTAGTCATACTGGTCAAAAGAGTTGAGGACGCTGCACTGCGCAGAGACTCTAGTTTACCTTTGTTTAGCAGCCGTCACAGCACTTGCCTTTTTAGGTTCGCCTCTTGTCGAACGGCATTTTCCAGATAAAAGGACGGAGGTAACCGATATAATAATAGATCAACTCACTCGGCCTGAAGGAGATGTATTCAGCTAGTGCTCGTAAGCAAAATTCGCTGACCATTGAATTTCTGGTCCAAAACTATGCGATCTATTGTCATTTCAAGTCCATACCGCCTTCCCTGTCCTATAGAGGTAAAATCTAAGGATTCAAAGGCCACGTTTTTGGCGGTTACACGTCATCAGTGCACGAGATCACGACGATAATTGATTAACTTCTCATCGACCTACCAACTCTGAATTCTGATAACACAAGCTATCATTCTTTCATGGATCAATCACAATACACGTGCTTGCGCGTAGCCCAATGACGTTCTGACACTACATCGGGAAGCGGTATATGACATGTGTGAGAGGCGAGGTTTTTGATGACTATACAGTGTCAGCGAATAGTCCTAATGACTAGCGCTACCGCTACTCGATTACTGACAAGCACATCCGTGTTTCTTTTCTTTTCTCTCTGGAGCTTTAGGGGCGCACCCTAGTTCACAGGGCTGCTTCCCTTTTTCGCTCACAACAGCCTACGATACAATTATCAAAGGTGGCATTTATGCGCGGCCTTTTAAAAGCACGCGTAGACAAAGGCCTGGATTACATGGCCACAACGTGCACCGCTTTCCATTTATAAAGGTAATAGGAAACTACCCCAACCCCTCATCTTTCTTGATATCCCCCGTTCCAGCCCGTCTTGATAAAGTTCACCTTACCATACTCCCCGATTTGATCACATACCTTACTCCTTCATCCATCCTTCCCTCCCATCCCAAATGCCTAGTTACAGAACTCGTTCAACTGCACCTACATCCTCATACGGCTCTCAGACAGATCAAAATACTTCATCACGTAAACTCCGACCAGTGTCTCCCGAGGAGCTACACTTGTACTCCTGGAGCGATGGAGATAGTGATGATACCTACATAGAGCCCGAGCTATTTGATCTAGACGAAGGCCGTCCATACACATTCGAGGCTAGCATTCCCAGGTCTCTTTACACGTCTATCCATAGCTAACTCAATGATTAGTCAGGCGACCCAGTATGGGTCAAGACCACCGGGGGCGACTGGTATCCAGGTAAAGTGTCCGGTCTCACCAGACGAAAAGGTCCAACACGCGAGGTAAGCACATTCCAACGCCACCACACCGCCTTAGCCCAATGCTGACCAACAATCCCCCTGACAGGGTGAAGGCATATTCTACCCGGTCACCTTCTTTGATGGCAAAGTGCGCAAATACTTTGCACCGCTAAACGGCGAGATCAAGCCAGATACGGAGGAAGTCCGAGCCTTACTGAAAGCAGGCGGATGGCTCCGCTCTACCAACGGGACTGATGGACACCACTGATCATCTTGTTCCATCATTAATCTTCCCATTCATTTTTGGATAAGTAAGGTATACCCTGCTACGTATAGATTACTACGCACCACATGGCCTTGTTGTAGAATATAATTATTATCTAGCTCTGATATCGGATGGATCTTGGAGAGTGAAGCGGTGGGCTCAATCCCCCATCATTACCTATTATTTTATTTTGGAAGCGATACCAATGTCGGCGTGGCTTTACTAAATAAGGCGTATCACAAATACAGGTCATTCTTAGCTTGGACAAAGATAAGGGATGTATGTACACATAGAAGGCAAAAGGATATTGTAAAACACAGTAAACGTAACAATAGCAAAGACGAAAGAAAAGAAGCGTATAGGACATGGCAAGGCTATTGTCGCTGGATCCATGGTCGGAAAGTGTCTCCAGTGGTAAAAATTGTGTCAAGACATTAACGTAACATTGTGCGCTATACAGCCAACGGGATAGTCCCATACTCTCCGATCAAAATCATTAATTAATCATTCATAGTTCACAACAAGGTGTAACAGTCCTGCAGCACCATAAGTCTATCGAGTAATATATACCTGACAACTATTGCTTACCAGTTGGTACTGGTTGCACTCGCTGATAAACTTTATCCCGCCATTCCCAGAAGAGTGGTGTTCGCTTTAACCGATGCTCTTGCGCTGACATGTACGTGCCTCGGGTGTTCAACCTCGTAGCATACTTCAATCTCTTGGAGCCAGGGGTGCTTCATCACCACTTCGATCGTTGCGCGCTGACGTGGGTCGGGTTCCAACATGTGCCTTATCAAGGTACGACATGGGCGAGGACTCAAATTGTTGATCGTGGTTGGACATGCTGAAACTGCGGGAAGAGGGCTTGCACAGGCCTGCGCATAAGCAGCATACAAGGAATCCGTTGCTGGTTGCGCCGCTCGCCAAGGGAGCTCTTGAAAATGCAGACAGTAGTAGACGACACCGCAGGCCCATATATCGACAAGGCGCGCATCATACGCTGATTACGTCGATCAAGAGGTAAATTCAATAACCACGAGAAGCACGAGACAAAGCTGTCAGGCTTCTGCGGTAAATCGAGAGAAGCACAAACTTGGCTTACGTTTGCCCAAAAACTGTTCTGGAGCAATATATGGCTCGCTTCCGCACAGTCCGGTAGACATGTGCACCGTTATCTCCCATGGGAGGCGATATACCGTGGATGCGCCGTAGTCACCAATCTTTGTGAACTGAATTAGGCATGAACCCATATGATCATGAGTGTTAACGGACCTTGAGGCGTCCCATGGTATCAAAGAATAAGTTTTCTGGTTTGATATCGCGGTGTGCGACACCTTGACTGTGGAGGTACTGCACACCATACAAAATTTGTTTGAAACAGCACTCGACTTCACCGGGACTCATCCCACTATATTGACCTAAATTACAAAACGGTGCAACATTCATCAATGAATCGGGGCTCACCCTTTCTTGATGGCGGCATAGAGATCACCACCAGGGCAAAACTCCATCACCTCACACCAATGTTGACCTTCATCCTGGACCAAGTCAACAGTCTCGACAACATTAGGATGATGGAGGGCGGATGATATACAAAACTCTGCCGTGAGCTTTTTCACATATTCTTTTTCTGTCTCATTCTTGCGGCGTTTACGGAATTCCTGTAGTGGCATCAGACTAAGAACTGGGGAGAACTGTGCCAATACCCACTTTAATAGCATATAACTTCTCTTCGGTACGATCCCACTTGTGCGCCAACCGTACAACACTAGTGGCACCTTTCCCGATCGCAACCTTTTGACATACTCCATACTTCTTTGACAAACTCGCGGTACTGTCGCCAGCGGTGCTTCGTGCCTTGCCAGGAACACTGATGCCTTCGGCATCCGAATCCGATTTCCGGGATGACGTAGAGCGCTGGGAGATCTTGCGTGCCAGCTTTGGTGTGTTTGAAATTAGATCTTTGAGGCTGAATTTGTGGTCCGAATGGATCGATGAAGCTTTTCCGTTTTTGCCGGAGGGCGTCCGGGGCACTCCTTCCTTGTCTTTACCACTCTTGGTATCGACAGGAGGTGGAGCGACCCTGTTTCCAGATACTCCGGCAGACACACTAGGTGCTCGGCTACCGGGGCGTGTAGGTGGACTGCTAGGAGGAGCACTGGTAGCCCAATCGCTGTCAGTAGGTGATGATAGGGGAGAAGATGGGCCACTGTTCGCAATCGCATAGTCCGAGTCCCTTGAGGCAGACGACATGGAACGGAGCTTCGTGCTATGAGGCTTGGGATTGCTTTGATTCGATTCTTTGTTTTCTGCGATTGTGGCATCCGGGATAGTAGCCACAATTTTTTGGAGGGATGAACGTGTGTGGCCTGGCTGCTTGTGCTCGTAAGTGCCAGAATCAGGTGGCGGCAAGGGGTAGGATGGGTAAACCTTGGTGTCTTTTGGCACGCCATTCATCTTTGCGGGAGTGACGGTGGGTGAACTAAGAATGGCCAGAGTGTGGGGGGCAGTAACGGTGGTGGAGCTTGTGTCTAAAGGGACTGCGCGAGGTAACGGCTGCTTTGAGGACGAAGTATATGGTGGTTTGTCTGAGCCGTCTTGGCCTTCGCCGTCGGCTTGAGGTGAATCATCAGATGAGGCAAGCATGGCCATTCTGAATCGGGAAGATGATGAAGTAAGGTTGCAAAAGGTAAGCGTGTGATTGTGATGGAGATTGGGGCAAGGACTAAAGCGGCTTTAAAGGGATTCCTGAGATAGGATGGTACTTTAAGAAACTAAGATGATCTGATAAGTTGACAGATTACGAGAGACGGCTTTGGCAACTGGGTATGTTAGAAATGGAGCGCGTATCTATAGGGATATGATCATGGTGTACACGTTCCAGTAAATTTGTGCGACCGGTTAAGGGGAAGTTCCGAAGTACGTTATTCTGCGCGAGAAGGCGAATGCGAGAAGCACAGGCTAGACGCCGCACCTCGCCGTCGCCTGGGAGTAGGGGCAAAAGAAACAGGCAGAAGGTGAGTGAAGCCGGGAGATGGTGGTGGTTGGAGGAAGAAAAATCAACTGGGGTTGGATCTGTTTTCGTAGCAGCACGTGCAGCGGTCGGAAGTCGGAAGAGCGCTGGCACTGGCGCAGACTCGACTGGACCGCGAGCTGCGGGCAAGAATGACGGCTTGGTCTCGGAGGCGACAGAACTAATAGCCGGACGCTGAGACCCTGCCGGGCCTAGCCTGGTACTCTGCGCCAGCCCTCCAAATCGCGAAATTCCCGCTCGACAGCCCCACACACGTGTACTTTGAACAAAAACATACCATGGTGAGTAAGTAGCCCTCGATCTCGGCGATACTGAGCCTCATGACTCGAACGCTACCTGGTCTGGTATGACGAGGACTCGATAATCTCGCGAAACTGTGATATCCGGTGCCGGACTTTGCCGACGGAACAGCTATACAGTTGTCATTTGTGGCTTGATTACGTGATACATTCAGACAGGAAAGAGGACTTCGCACGACATCCCAATCGACGTTCCCCTCAAGACCAAGGTTAGTCCGTCGTCGTTGCCACCGTTTGCAACGACAAGCTCACCTTATTTTCACCCAGACCCGCAAGCCCCAATAACAATGGGTTTGTCCCTTTGCCCTAAGTCCTTCCTAACTGATGACCAATCACCTGTACCGACCACTCGCAGTCAATCTACGATCACAAAAGCGCCTCGCCGCGAGCGTTGCAGCTGTCGGCAAGCGCAAAATCTGGCTGGACCCTGCCGAGCAGGCAGAAATCGGCAATGCCAACTCTCGCACCCACGTCAAGAGGCTCATCAAGGACGGCCACATTATCATCAAACCCACCACCATCCATTCCCGTGCACGTACGCGCGAGCTCCATGCTGCCAAGCGTAAGGGTAGACACACTGGCCCCGGTAAGAGAAAAGGTACCGCGGAGGCCCGTATGCCTACGAAGGTTCTATGGATGAGGAGACAAAGAGTCCTCCGAAGACTTCTGAGAAAGTACAGAGAGGCAGGAAAGATTGACAAGCACTTGTATGCATTTTCCCTTTTTGGAGGAAGGTCTAGCTCAGCATCCCCTGCAGGTACCACTCACTCTACCAAAAGTCAAAGGGTAACGTCTTCAAGAACAAGCGTGTCCTCATGGAGTACATTCACAAGGCCAAGGCCGAAAAGACCCGCACAAAGGTGCTAACTGACCAGATGGAGGCCCGCCGCATCAAGAACAAGGTATGGGTTTGTCTGGCCAGCCATCAGTCCCACTAAACGCTCTCTAGGCTATCCGTGAGCGTCGTGCTGCGCGTCTACTGGAGAAACGCCAAGAAATCCTGGCAGTCGAGCACGAGACCCAAATGAAGGAGTAGAGGGATTTCTTTGTACGATATACATTTTCACGACAACTCCATTCACTTGCTTGTTCCGTGTGCGCATGAAGGTCCGTTGTTGACTCCCATGCACTCCTGTCCACGCCGTATCCCATGATAAGATTACATCTCTACTATGAGCGCAGGAAATAACATGCCGTCATGCATCCTGCTCTACGAGTGATCACTGAGGAAGCTGTCCACTGTCCATCGCATCATCACTATTTCTAGCCTGATCTTTGGCAGCCTTTCTCTTGCCTTCCCCTCGTTTCCTTGGCTTCTTGTCCTTAGCAGACGCATGCTTTGATCGTCCAGGAGGAGGTTGCTCAGCGGATTCAGCATGCGCGGCTGAAGTGGCAGCTGCCTCATGAGAGGAACCCTCTACCACAGTTTCCTTAGGTTGCAGCCGTACCTCCTTGAACAATACACGTTGTTCAGTGTTGGCCACATGAACCACCGAACGTTTATCTCTGTCCTGCGTGTCTATTCGAAGCGAAGTGAGTTGAGTGTGTCCTCAGTTCGACCGCCAACGGACGGTGACGTGCCTTTTTCGTCCGTGAACAGCATCTCGGTCCCCAGAAGCGAGTCATGTCTCCCTTTCAGAACGGTCCCAGACAGCTGGAGATACGGATCGGGCGTATCGAGGCCCTGCAACCCTCCAGTGAGACATCGTTGCGACAAACAAACGGACAACTCACAATCAATCTGTACGTCGAAGAACTTGGAACAAGCGTCGGCTCGACATTCCCCAGGTCAAACGTCACGTAAGATACTTCTTCCCCACTTTCATATTCCTCATCAGGGCCGAACTGTTCAACGTGCTTGTACCCCGGGCATAGAGACGTGGGGGCCGACATGACAGTACTGGATAAAATACAACTTTGTGCGTCATACCAACAAACCCATTAGTCTCTCAAATACTATTATAATGGTACAATCAGGAAATATCGTTCGGAAATTAAGGTGAGTACGATGGTGGCGGATACCGGATCCCAGATATTTGTTTCCCAAAACTCGGTCTCAACCCATCACCCAAAATGTCGGACGTCGATAAACCATCGCGAAAACCAGATGCCGACTGCTCGCGCCCCTGCACCTGCGATCCTAAATCTGTGTGATGCTCAGTCCATGGCGGCAGCCTTGGATGCTTCGAATACGGCGGTAGTACTAGTTCCTCCTCCTCCCTTTGCCTCGTTTCCCGTTCTAGCTCTCGCTGCCACCGAGCAATTTCCATCCGTGCATGATTATAAAGCGTGTGTAGGTCCCTCTGTTGTTGTTGTTGTTGTACTGCTTCGGGGATAGCACTGGCTGAGGTGCCGCGCCGTGGGCGGCAGAAAATACATCGCAAGGCGACGATTAGAATCAAGATAACGAAAACTGCGAAATAGATGCGTCAGGGCAAGGGGAAAAATGGGATAGGAGGGCGGTCAGCGCACGAAATCCAATAACCAGCAAGACCATGTCAAACCGCGAACACTTTATGAACCGCAAACTGGTAATATATTCATTCATTAGCATCAGCCCTGCACTGCCGACGGCGCCAAAGATAGATCGTACCGTCTGCATCCGTTTATACTCATTCCGGTCAGCTGAAAGGCTAAACTTCGTTAATCGGCGTAACAAAAATGAAGATGCGCGGGGAGGGCGAAAAGGGCACGATCTCGCACTTATTCCTTATCTTATAGATAGACGGTTCTGAAATACAGTCCCGTGTTGTCACCGGCGCCCAAAGCCATTGGTTCATTCCCCACGAAACAAAACACTTAAATTGTGCCATCATGTCTTGCCTATTCTGGGTGGAATGAACACTGGTTACCGCGTCTTGTTTCTTGCGGGTATGAAGAGAAAGAATCACCGATCATCATATTGTGATACATACATATATTTAATCACTTCCTTCCTTCCTAGCACGGGCGCTGACATTTTGTCCGGCAAATTACAAGTTTGCGGTCACAACTTTGCCGCTCCAGCAGCCTCATTGTAACGTGACTCAGCCTCATCAAAGTTAATGACGTTCCAGATAGCCTTCAAGTACTGGCGGCCCCGGGCAATGTCAAATCTACATCAAGCACAAACCACTAATCACTTACGTCGGGCCTGACGTTGTAATATTGGAGATAGTACGCGTGCTCCCAAACGTCAACCCCAATAATGGGGGCATGGGTCAGCAGTGGGTCCTGGTTCGGCGTTGTAACAATCTCGAGCTTCTTCGTCTTAGCGTTATAGCCCTGAAAGCGAGCACGCACAAGGAGCATTAGCGTCTGAATCATTTAAACAGTCCATGGCGCTTACGAGCCAGCCCCATCCAGACCCTTGGATAGCAGCCGTAGCAGTGTTAAATTCGGCGATCATTTTGTCAACGCTACCAAAGTCCCTGGTGATGGCATCTTTGAACGCTCCATCCTTCAGGATGCCTCTCCCGTGAGGTCCCAAGTTCTTCCAGAAGAGAGAATGATTTATGTGACCTAATTATATGCGAGTAATATTACGAAATGGGTAGAAATAAATCTGCGTCAAGCGTCGACCAAAATGGAATGGATACCATTTCACGTACCACCACCATTGAATTTGAGGGCCGCCTGCAAAGCAATGCGTTCCTTCGCCGTGGCAGCCTTGGCATATGCAGCCTCGGCCGCATTGAGTGCGTTAACATACGCTTGGTGGTGTTTAGTATGGTGAAGAGTCATAATCTGCGTCGAGATATAAGGCTCGAGAGCATCATAAGCATAGGGAAGAGGTGGGAGAGAGTGAGCCATGACAGTAAGATAACAAATCTGATTCAGATATCGATAATAATGTCGTCACTTATACGTCACTTATTATGTCACATTATGTTCAGCCACAAATCAAACAAAAACAGATACAAAACAATACAAACTACAAAACCTTGGGTGACACAAGTCGCAGCGTAGGTGTCTCCGTGATGCCCTCATACAGTTTCGGCTCACCGAAGCTCTTGACCATGTCTGGCCTGCTTTCAAATGCAACCATATCTGGTGTCAGTGGTCCAGTATCATCGGTATCACCACCGTCCGAGTCTTGTTGAGGTGAATATAGCATACTCGTGGGAATCATATTGGTAAGAGCTGGCTGAGTAGAAGCGTACATGACGGTAGTCGTATTACCATCGCAAAATGACGACATGTCCCATTCCGGAGAACTTGAAGGACTTTCTTCCTTCTGCGAGGTACAGAGAGATTTTCGTTTTATGTTGTCTGCAGGCTTTGCTTTTGTCCGACGCAAGGTTGCCTGTCCCATACCAATGCCAAGACCTAGCGAAAACTTGGGCGAATAGCCAAACATTCCATGGCACGAACGGGGTACAGAGCTGCACACGGAGAGCTTGGAACGACTAGCGGCAGGCAGAGCATACGTGTAACCAATTCCATTACCAATCCTTTCGATACCAGGCGGAAAATTAAAGTCTTCATATTCTGGCTCTAGAGTCTGAACATTTGGATCGCTAGTATTTTCCATCTTCCCGTCTTGTTTATTCTTTCCACCCAGACGTGCGTTGGATACCTCTATGCTCGATCGCCACAGTGAGAGCTGAGAAACCGGTGCAGCAAGGACCCCAGGCGAACGACGTTTGCACAACCTTCTTGGACGCGAAGTAAAGTAGGTCAAGCTATTTGAGATTCCACTAGCCGGTGCAGAGATAGCTTGATCGTCTTCTTCTGCATCCAGCATGTCCCAGAAGAGTTTCATTCGCCGATCTTTGTCATTGTGGTCTTCCCTGGTAGGTCGAACAAGTCCCTGCAGAAAAATATCTGGTTCCTTTTGAAAGCCCCATTCATTTTTTGCTATCTTTTCTTCTACAGTCTTAAGCTTATCAGATTCTGGACTTCCAACAATCTCTAGAACATCGGCGGTTGACAAGAACCATTCACTTTTGACGGTGTTGGAAGGTATAGACGAGCCCTCGTCTGTTTTCGGCGGCGCGGGCTCAGGACAAGGTTTCTCATCGTTAGGAATCTCGAAATTTGAGCCAAGGTTGGCAGCGGGCAGTTCTATCTCAGAAAATGGCTTTCCAGGGTTCTCAGACGGGCTGAACAGCGTCGACACCTGACGAGACAATGGTCCAGAGATGCTATGTTCGACTTGATGTTCACCTGCTTCATTAAGCAGTACTGCAAGCAGAGATAACTTCCGTGCCGTCATCCAGGAGACATAACAACACACACCTCTTACATACCTAGTTACCATCTTAGACCAGTCGCTGTCGGTACACAATGTAAGAAGAGTTTGATAATGATGATATCAAGCTTACATCTCAGAGAAATATGGGTGAGCTTTAACTTCTAAGATGGATGGACGGAGAGCCGGATTTCGTTCCAGACACTTCGAAACAAGGTCTCCCGAATCTTTGTCAAGAAGGTGAAGATACCTCAGGGTGTGAGACTTGGCGTTCACAATTCTGTCCTCTTGGCCATCACGGTCCCCGAACGGATGCTCAACTGCGTTTACTGTTAGGTGTTAGATTTCCAAGTGACACACTTACAAAGCCAATGAGCAAATAATAGAGGACTACACCGAAGCCCCACGAGTCAACAGCGGAACCTTGTGTCCAGCCAAGAATGATCTCTGGTGCAGTATACAGGTACATTCGTTGATGTTCATGGCCTCGCAGCGGGGGAGAATTGCGCAAGGTTGGTGATGTCGTTCGTGTGCGACGCTCGCAATCGCATAAAACAAGGTACTTTTCATCCCGAATAGCCACTGTTTCGGGGCTAATTAAACCGTGAACAATCCCGGCCACATGAAGGCTGCTTATACTGGCAACCTACAACGAAGTCAGTAGCGATTGAAGGGTGAATGACAAAAGTGCATGACCAGTTGAGCGGCATATAGAAGAGCTGTTTCTGGTTTCGGAGTACCCCGCCGTATAATTGATGTCAAGAGGCAGTTATCGAGGTCTACTGGAAATGGCTGATCTGACTGATCTTGACCGGACTCCTGAAGACATTCGGCAATAGATTGTGGGGTTGGATGAAAACGCACAGGAGCAGACGAGACAACTGAGGCCCTCTCAAACTGGTCATCCGTTTCGGCGATAGTGGGTAAAATACTCTAATGATGAGATCGTTTAGTAAATTTTGTGATAGTTGGGGCCACTAGCCTTGCGTCGACTGAGCCAAGGATCACCGAACTGGTCAGGAGATTTAAGACCGTTAACAATTTGACTGATAACACTGTCCTCCAAAACGTAGGTCTACGACGGCATTACTCGCCCGTATCTGTCAGAGAAGTTCTGCGTACCTTGATACTCAAGTTACTCTTCTTAGAAGACAGTGTGCGTCTGGAAAGGTTAGGCGATGTGACAGTATCGTCCAGGAGCTCATCAGCAAAAAATTCCTGTGTGCTATCTATATAATGCCACGAAGCACCAGCTAAATCAACTCTTACAGAGAAAGGTACAGTGTCCATTTCTAGAGAAAGATCCAACGCCTGGGTTAATTTGGACTCCTGCGTAGGTGGCACCGGCCATGAAGCGAGTGAGAGCGACGAGAAGGAAGAACGGGGGCGCTACAACAGCATTAATGTACACATTTAACAAGGAGCAGAGACAACAACATGAAGGTCTCCAAGAGAGGTGGATATAGAGGGCCTGCCGCTCGTGCTCATGGTAAGAGGTAGATGTATGCGCGTGTCACGCTGCCAGCGGCTTCACCTCGTCCAACACTCGCCGGGTCGCCTCGACAATAATCTCGTGCTCAACTGCATGCAGTCGCTCCTCGAACTGATTAATCGACTCGTCCTTCTCCATTGGAACTTCCCGCACAACGATGGGCTCGCCCTGATCCACGTCCTTCACCACCCTGTGTACCATCACTCCAGACCGGTCTATTTCTCCCCGCTGGAACGCCTCATACGCTCTCTGCAGCGCATTTGCACCATCAAATGCACCGGGTAACGCAGGGTGCAAGTTGATCACTGGTATTGATACTAGCTCTCCCTCCCCATCGAGTGCCTTGCGCCCATCTAGCAACTCCAAAAAACTATCCCCGAAAATGTGCATCCAACCCGCTAGAACCACTATGTCTGGTTTCGCGCTGAGAACGATTTGCGCAACCTCTACGTCGTAATCTGCACGCGTCTTTTCGGGGTTGCTTTTCAGGTAGGGTTGCAGCGCGAGATACGTAGTGGGTATCGGAGGTGATGCATTTGCAGCACGGATAAGTCCATATGCGTTCTTTCTATTGGAAAGTACGAGAACGATCTCGGAGCCTAGGATAGCGGCGTCTATTAGAGCTTGCAGATTCGTGCCTTCAGGTTCCTTTTCAGCGTTTATTTCACTATGATTGACAAATTGTGACGCACCTGAGCCGGAAATCAGTACCACAATTCTCCGTCTTGGCGTTGAAAACATGATGGTGACGAATGTTGATAAGATTAGATAAAGAGCTATGACACCAAGATAAGATCACCTACCGATATCAGCTCCAAAAATTGATCTAGAAAAATGCATCCCTGATTTTTACTAGTGAACAGCTTAGACGTCGCTACAGAGCAACCTAATACGTACCAGAATCGCCCCGCTCAACCTTCTCCACACTTTCAAGCTCACCACCTCAATTAGATGTAAGCACCATTGCTATTTTAGATTCATTCCTTGCTAGTAGAGCGGATGAAGAACGACGATACAGCGAGTTGGTGGAATATGCCGTCGCCCATGTTGTTGGACTGGCCTCGGAAGACAACACAGGGGCCCCAGAGCGAAAGGAAACAATGATGAGCGTGAAGGACTATCTCATTGCATTTGGCGAAGACTGGCAGCTCAGCCAATTCTGGTAAGTACAAAGAACAACACGGCCTTCAATGGGATTTGTCCCTTCGTTTTTCTCCAATTTGGCCACGGTCGATCTGTGCTGAAAGGTGTTTAGTAGGTCAGAGGCCAGGAAGGACTACGGTACCAACATTATACTTTTCACTTCGACATAATTTACTTGAAAAATTCAGCGGCGGGGGCTACTGGCAAGCCAGAACCCGCTTCAAAAATATATGACATTGTTAATTCTTCCACCTAGGTATAAACCCTCTTTCGCCGACAATCTTGCACGAGTAGTCCGTTCCTTGTGTCCCACTATTGACTCGACCCCCCACGATAAACCTTTTACCATCGCCTTCATATGCTCTCCTACAGCCTTTGTTGCATTGTCCTACCTTTACTCGGATCCCTCCAAATCCAGCAATATCGAGCTCCGCCTATTAGAATATGACCAACGCTTCGCAGTCCTTGCACGAGGGGACTATGTATCTTACGACCTCAACGAGCCGGACCGAATCCCACAATCATTATTACAGTCCGTCCACCTTGCCATAGTCGATCCGCCTTACCTTAACGAGGTGCGTTCGTTTTTCCTCATTCCCAGAAGTAATTCAGTGGTATATCTGTAGACCACCAACTCTGAACTCTCACATACACTGTCCCTCATTTTACACCTGGCCAAGGGCAAGTTCCTGCTAATCACCTCTACGTCTATTGAAGATATCCTTCGTAACATATATGCTGAACCGCCTTTGGGACCGCTTTATTTGACCCAGTTGGGAGTCGAGCATGGTCGTTTAGCGAATGATTTTGCATGTTGGGGTTCTTGGTCCGGGGCGAGGGAATTACAAGATCACCTGGAGACGAAAGAGTTTGAGTCGGCTTAGGGAGCTAGGCTTTCAGGTTCACTAAGGAAGAACTTTTACTGGCGAGACTGAGCTGCATTAGAATGTGTATTGTTGACAACAAGTTTAGATATTACAACTTCACAAACGCTATATCCATACACGGCTTCTTCACACTCTTTTCCTTCGCAATCTTTTCCACCATCTCTCGCGTAAGCACGACAACGTCTCCTGCCCCCACACCCGCCAAACCAGTCCCGTCTTCTGTATTCCTCTCTCCCTGACCTCCCTCCGCTTCCCTCGCCTTGATCCTTTTCATCAACAACCCACACTCATTCAAGGCAAATGCAGCATCTTCAACTCTCAAGTTCGTCGCGCGTGCAATGTCAGCAAGTGTACACCGTACACTGACGTGCGTCTCTGCGCTGCCATCTTCACGCATGGTTGTCGTGAAGGTGCGCATGCTCGAGAATTGGGGATCTAAATTATTAATATACGTATTAGAGGTTTCGATATTAAGTAAGAATGAGGACTACGGAGTTCACCATCAACAAACCCTTGTTGGTTCCCGACCGAGTGTTCATCGTGTGCCCCATTTTCGCCATCCCATCCTTTTATGGATTTCTTTTTCTTCTTGGGGCTCGCGCTCACGGAAGAGGATTCTGCGTCTTCCTGCCCGGATGACGACATGGACGACGGAGACCTATACCCATTCAACGCATCAGGAAAAGTACCTCTCGTTGTAATCGTATGCTTTGGTGTGTCAGGGGGTAGAGCTGAGAGGACGCGGCTTTGAGTGAGAAATGTCAGTTTGAATGGGGTTGGAAAGGGAAGGATGGACGAACCGGAAGAATCGGATGAGCGTGGCAACCCAGTATGCTAAATAGCTTCGCAGGCCTAGATCCGATAGCGGCCGCTCAGGGGTACCCACTTTGCCTACCCGGCGTGACAGCTCATAACCTAGCATGTTTTAGTGACTTTGTTAAGGGAATGATGATGGTCTTACTGAATTCAATCATAAGAATTCCATAACCCTGTCGTTGGTATGGCGGAAGTGTGATAATGCAGGCCAGGTTGTAGTTATCGAATGAAAATTTTTCCTAAGTAGAGCTAAACGTGGGGGTAGAAAAAGAGAGATAACCTACACACTTTGGAGAAGAACCCAATCATATGATCAGCCTTGGATGTTGCATCGGTCAGTATGTAAAACAGGACTAGATGCGATATAAAGTCGTCTGCAATGAGACAAAGGATGCGGAATGGTAACTTACAGTTGTCGCAGTCGAAGAACAGAGTCTTGACGTCGATAAACAGTTTACCAAAAAGCGAAAGGTTCTGGCAATATAGCTACACGAATGTATTCAGCTGACCAATAAGTATCCACTATGTGATCCGGATCAATGGTACACACCTTTTCTTTTGCGCCATCGACTTCCCATATGGTGTGTGCACCGCGCTGGTAGACTTTGCGCCCTGGCGGATGTTTCACCGTACATTGCCTCTATTTATACAAAAATATGAACGTCGTCCGAGCATGAAAGGGAACAACTCATACCTTGTGCATCTCCCAGATCAACCCATCTGCCATATACTTAAAACACATATCGCACACCCACAGCGTCACTCGTTCGCCGCCTGGGCCAATATTTTGCCGCCCCAGGCCACCGGCAAGCAGGTCAGAAGTGCGAACATGCGAGCGTGGGGTGGTGCGTGGTACGCCTGGTATTCTAGAACTACCCGCGGCAGTGGTAGGGGCCTTTTGTGTCCTTGTTACTGCGCCAGGTGATCCAGCTTGTGAACCGGATGGGGGTAAAGAGGAGGACGGAGCCACATTGTCTTCCAATTCGACTTCTGTCAATGGATACGGAGAGAAATACCTACGTTTCATATCGTCAGCTGTACATACAACATAATGAGCAGTTTGTACCAAGTTTTTATTTGCCATTCTCCGAAATGCACTTTGTCGAAATTCCGTTGGGCAGTGATTCGCTTATGGTGCTCTAAGTCATAATCTTCTTCAGAGATAGTTATTGTCGTTTCCTCTTGTGATGGACCTGTGGAACGTGCGTCGTCCACTTCCTCATCTGTTGATAGTGATGCCGACTGGTGTCCGCGTTTTCGCTTGGTCCCAGTGACTTTCTTTACTGTTTCAGCCGAAGTCCCATTGGGCACGTTCGCGTCGGCAGTGACAGACCGCAGGCTTGCCTGTAAAATCCATTCGTCCATCCGCTTATCTGTGTTGAGGTAATGTACGTAGACTTCATCTCCATGTCTGTCAAGAACATATGCGCGTTCTGAGTATCTTGGTGGTCAGATTTTGATGAATAAACAACAATTGAGATACTCACGTTCAATACCATTCCTAGTCACGACGTATACGGTTGGAGGTGGAGGGACAGCAATTGTATGCGTCGCGGGCATTTCGCCCTTGTGCTAGTCGGCCCCGCCTGACCTCCGCCACCCAGCGGCCAATCGCAATCGTCCATTTGCTGACTAATCGAGGCTTATCACTCTCTGGCCGAAGACGCCTGGCGTTGCCCAAATGTCATCCCTCCCTACCGACCTCTACCAAAGCCTCCTTTTAAAGCTTGTAGCCATTCTAGAACTCACTCGGAAACATGATGGTGTCATAACACCCCAAGCTAAACAGTCACTTCTTCAGGCCGTTGGTTTATCCTTGCATTGTTTTACTGCAAACCGTGTTGATCATGTTGCGCAGACAAACGACTTTAAAAAGGCTCTATCGCAAGCCAAAGAACTTGCTGTTAGCCTTCCAGGGGGGGAACTTGTCATAGAGGAGCAAGAACAAGTCATACAAATGTTGGAGGAATTGCGGGATCGGAAAAAGTGCTGCGGTTATGTTCGCCATACCGTTTCTCTCACTAACCAATTTGGCCTGCAGAAACCTACTGGCGCGGTTCTCTCAGAGACCACTTGTTTCCGCTGCAAAACCGATCACTGATGTAAAAATGGAAATCGATTCGACGGCGTCCACACCGACCCCTTACTAGTGTCTTTTTTTTCTTTTCCAACTGCATAAATGGGGCAGAAAAACACACAGAGTCGCTACAACTACCGTAAAGCAAAATAGTCAAGCCCAGAGGTGAGACCTGGGGCGACGGAGTTAGCCCGCCACCTTCTCCGAGAACTACAAAGGGCCTGCCGAGCGGGCGCGGGAAACGAAGGGGCCGTGACTACGAGCCGTGCTGGGAGCGAGAAGGGCGAGCGAACCCCTTACTAGTGTCAGCCACTTTACGATCAAATTCGCGTATCTTCTTAACTTTCCTATTCCTTTCCATTTCTTCCACGCAGGTTGGCTTTTCCCCCTTTTGAAGCTGGTCTTCATGCGCTTCACATTCGCTTTTTCTTTTTTGATCTTTATGCCCTTGTCCTTGGCGAAGGGTCATTACGGCGATACGGATGCTCCAAATATTGCTTGGTATCAGCCAGTCCCTGGGGATGCCTACAGTCCTGGGGACACAATAAATGCGCAGTGGAAGTCTGATCGAGAAATTATATCGCCTTCGTTTAGGCTGTGTCAGTCCTCAGGTAACGCACGTCGTCGTGCGTACTCGGAGGCGAGCGACTACACTCCCGTGCTGGCCCGTCGCGGAGATGTTTGTGGGACACCCATATGGCCAGTGGTACAACAGACAGACGGCGGTTCTTACCGCGTAAGCATGTGAGTGGGCGAATGCTGTTTGTTGTCTTCGTATTAACATGAAAATAAGAGAAGTTCCTGAAATATCACTAGCACAGTCGTATTACCTGCAAATGGAGGATAATTTCGGGACACTCATGCAATCACCCATATTTTCCGTCTCTCGTATGCATTGTACATCTCGCATCACGTTTTCTTCCACTAAAGCATATTCACAGCGGCGCAAGGGTTGAGCAATGATACGACTGCTAGTAATGCTCCGGCTTCGGCTTCAACAGCCCGTACGTCGGAGCACAAAAACGATGCATCCGAAGCAACTCTTGATCAATCATCCTCAACATCGAATGCGACTGACGTGTCCTCCAGTATTGATCCACAACTGGTAAATCCTCAGTCAGGCCAGGCACCACTCTCTCAACAGAACGCAACATCGACCATAGATGGCTCATTGCCCATGAACTCCACTACTAGAGCAGTGCCGAGCACGTCGAAAAGCCCTATATATTCCACTAACCTCCTGTCGTCTAGTCGCCCTACGCTTGTGGCAGCGTTTGCAATACCCCTTTCAGCCGCTGCTGCCGCCCTACTCATTGCAGGTGGTCTAGCGGTTAGACATCGGCGCGCTCTTCGTGCGGACCGCGAAAAAGATAGACAAATGCTACGATTACTTGAAAAATTACGTGGATCGGGTACCCTGCCTTCCTCTGCCTCTGTACCTCTCAGCAATGGGCCCGGAGATGTCAAACACCCCCCAACTGCGCCTCAACTACCTCACCCCATACAGTTGCAGTCAATCCCTCTGTTCATGCCCATGCCCCTCTCTGTCTCAATGGAACAAGCGTCGCAAACTCCTCTTCCCGGATACCCCACGATAGGCGAGCCTCGACAAATTACAAGGAAAGCCTTTGCAAACGAAAGTTCGGTGGGCCACTCGGCTCCGAGCAGGCCTTACAGTCGTTCGGTATATAGTTACCTCCGCCAATCTCATGTTTCCGCCGTTTCCACTCCCATCCCGTCAACTCGATCCAGGACTAGAAATCTGTCCACAACGCAGACATACCTGTCATCGTCCCCCACTATCAACGAGACAGGCGTTGGAATCATGCGGGAAACCACGTCGTTCCCGGCGCCATATCTCCCCCCACTGTCCTTTTCCGGAAGCCCGAGTCGTAGGTCGTATCCCATGTCCAAAGAAGCGCTATCTATTTCAAACAGTTGCTCCACATCAGGGGATTACTACATTCCTGTGCCACCTATGAACTCAGCATCCCCTACTCGGCTAGACTCTGTCAAGCATAGTCCAAGCCATGCTTCTACGGTCAAGCCTCCTTCGCTTCCGTCTTGTCTTATCTCGGCACCTCAGAGGCTGCACGTACGAAATGAAGCACCGTCTGGCGCTCTCGATTGGCCAAATGTGGGGGATGAAGGTGATCATCGGGTCGGGCCTTTCTCTCAGGAACATATGAGCACTGAATATGGAGGACAGGGAGACGTGTATGCAGCTGTAGCTTCTCTACTGAACAAGTCTTGTCCATGATACGCCGGGCTACAATGTATTTATTTTGGAGCTCCATCATCAATCCTACTGTGAATTATAAGAGGATGTGCCAGGATGAAATATGGGCCTTTCGTAAGGTCTCTTCTGGGGAGAGGATCTCAAATTGAACCTCCTTCACCCCGAGCACGGGCCGACAGGATATACTAGAGCGCGTTAATTATGGAAGCGACAATAAAGGCGGGAAAGTTGGAGTCAAATATAAGCACCGAAGTTCGTGTCTGTCCTTCAAGAAATGGATTTTGCTAGCATCGTTGGGAGAAAGAATTAAGATTTGGATTAAATGGTACACTGGGCACTGCAACCAAATACGTGGCACCCCTGGCCTTCATACACTATGTACGATTCTGACAGGGGTGGGAAAGATGTGCGAGGCAAAGTTACACCGCATCGCAAGAAGGCGTCGCGACCTTGTATAGAGACGATTATGACCTTTTAGTCGAATCATTATTGGAAGAGCCCGGACTTGTTTTGAACGGAGAACAGCGACGAATTCAACCTGTTCATCAAGAAAATATACAACACAGAACCCGTTTCGCAGAGTCGACATCTAGATCACTCGCGCAGAATCTATCAAGCACTGGTCGTGAGTCACAGCCATGATCTTAACCCGCATTGCACGTTGCCTTCATTAGCTCCTGCTCTACAAAGTTCAACGGGTACGTTCAGAAGCGACTTTCTGATAGCTAAATTAGATGGTTGGGTGGCGTCTGAATCCCAACGATGATCGACTTGCTCGTACGGACACTACTGGACGAAGTTTGCTCCACCACGTTCGCCTATCACGGTGGCTTGTATGTGACGACAGGGGAGAAACATGCCCATATTAATGGTTTTCATCAAACTGCAGAGTTCTTTGGCAACACAAAATCTTCACACTACGGTCACAACCTTTTCAACACAGTAAACGTATGCTTTTACCGCCGTCAGAGAATGGCACGCAGGCTCATCTGGCGATGTCTTAGGGCACGGTGGAGTACACGACATTTTAAATCGCATTGTAAATCGTTGATGGTATCCTAGTCCATTTACTCTTTCTGGCACTCCGGTAAAGTCACTGGCGTTGCAAATTTGGAGTGGGTTCTTCACGTGCAATGTTGCGATCAATGTTTATCCAACCGGTGATACCCTCGCAAGTTGGATGCAGCCTCCTAAAAGTTGTCATTGTCTATCGAATTGTACGAGCTGCAAGGAAAAGCCTAAACTACTCTGGCTGTTTCCACCAATTGTGGCGCATCGTCGCAGAATCTGAGGCTCTATACACCATTTCGTCTATCTTAAATCTCATCTCAATCATTGTCCTGTGTATTCTTCAACACAACAGTCAGCCCCATAGCATGTCTTTTTGTCGCTGTGTATACCTATAATGTGTGTCTGGCGTTAAGTTCCTAGAACTTCGGCATGGCTGGCATTGCATTCAACCTCATTTTGATATGTGCCGGTCAATAGCACTCGGAAGGAGCGGCTCGCCAGGGTGAACCCCCAGATTCGCAGTCCATCGGCACCAAAAGAGGCCAACTGCTTTCGGTAATAGAATTCGGCAATGCAGAAACGGTAGACTTGGGTCCTGAGGTCTTCAGAATGTTCATATTCTTCATTCTATCGCGTTTAACAAAATGATAGTGGAACAGGGTTCCACAATTTTGGCATTGGCGGAGGATGATACCTAGAATTTGTTCCCTTTGATTCTCTAGTGGCGTAGGTGATTAGTCAATGTGGTTGTCATGTCCCGCCGACTCAAAGCCCTTTGAGTCATGAAGTTTAAAATATGAAGTTGTAAAGGCTGTACCCGATATTTCCTAGAGGCAGTGTGAAGTGAGCGGTCAAGCTATTGATCATCAAACTGTAAGAGGAGCTTCGACAACTCTACATCAAAGGTGATTATTAAAACATTGATTTAGTCCTCCTAGTCTCATCGCCATTAAACTTGAAGCCCGATTCAATTTCAGGGGGTTGAAAAGTTTGTGTAGCTACTGTGAATGATAGGAGGTATGCGAACTGACAATGTCCTACATATTGTCACTATTTCCTAAGTCTCGACAGATGGCAAGGGTAAACCTATAATCTAACAATGCGATGATTGCCATCAAACTGACGAAGAAAATAATCTAGAGAAATGGGTCAGGACAACCGCCACAACGCCAGTGACAGTTTTATGACTGCGGCAGCTGCCAAGAACCAGTGCCAATCCGGAATCCTGTGCGCACATTTTAGAGGACAACCACCTATATCTTCATCTCCTTCTTGTCCTTTTACCACCACCATCCAATTTTCCAACCCAATTTTCTTAGCTCTATTGGCCCCCTTTCTTGCAACTCATTGCCCTGAAGGAGAACAGGCTTCAAAAATCTCTACTTCCGATCAAAATGGGTTGGATTTTAAACACTTTCCTCATCATCATCACATGTGGTGATGACTTCCTCACTTCTTTTGTCTGTTTCCTCTATCACCTCACATTCCCCATGGCCTTTATCATCCTTTTCTTCCTCATCACTCTGAACATGGCATGTAAATGTAGTCTGGCAACTTACAGCACATTTTTCAATTTCAATTTGGCACTTGCTTGGGACATTCTAGCCATGTACTTGGCTAGTTCAAATTCAAATCAATACATCATGGTTAACTCTTACTCTTGGATGCACTCAAGAGTATATATGGACAATAACAGACATGTCTTCTGGCTTTTCAGATTGGAAGACTTTTACAGCAATCTCGTTGAAGGGAACATGAGGCTGACCTGCAGGTTGGCTTATGTCAACCTTCTATTTTTGGACAATTTGGACCTAGTGGCACAAGAATGTGCCAAACACATGTTTAAGGCATGGATCCCATTCTTCAACATATGGATATTCTATGCTTTGCCCTCAGATGGTCCTGTGTCTTGAACATGCAGCAAAGTTTGCATTACATCCCATCCAGCTACACCATCTCTGCGTGTTTCTCAAGAAGGTTTACTGGAACCACCCAGGGGCCATTCCACTGTCACTAACAAACCTATTGGTAAAGCAAAATTAGTCCTGGCTGGACAAATTATACATCCAATCACTTCACATCTTCAATCTGAGGTGAAACCTGATGCTTTCATTAATGTGGAGCCAGCTATTTCAGTTCCCAAAATGGTTGCCCCTGAGTCATTATGAATTCATGATGACAATTATTACACAGCAATTGCAGATGCAATTGTCAGCCTGTCTCAAGACAATATTGAGGAGCACCAAACATTTATTACAACCATTTATAAAGTTATCAAGGGGAAACTGGAGGATGAAGATGGCATCTTTTTGGCAAGCGATGCTGATATCTTGGATATTAAATGGTCACCTTTGGCTCCAAAAGCAGATATACCATCTGCTGATGTCATTGATCAAGAATGGGCACAATCCCATTCTCATTTGGAACTCTTGAGAGAACAGGCACACCTAAATAATTATGTGGCAGCAAATTGGAGGGTCCTCTGGACTGCGAATCCTCCAGATATCATCAAATACCCTGATCTCTACAAACAATGGAGCAAGCTTGGTATAATATATGGTTTAAAGAGCTAAAGGATGATACAGCAGAAGCTCTTAACTTAGACCTGACTACACTTAGGGAGATTCGCACCTCAACTGAGTGGCTAGCAGATGAACTAGAGAAAGCAGGTTCAGATCCAGCTTATGCAGCTCAGCAGGCAACTGCAAGAGCAGAATCAGTCTTATCTTTGAAACAGGTCTCAAGGTCTAATACACTGGCTATTCAAACTTTGCCAAAAATTAGATCTAGATCAGCAGATGTGGTCTTAAAGTCTCATCCCTCAACCCCTGAAAATAAGGGTTCCATTGACATAAGGACACCTACACCAAAGCATATCCAAGAGAAACTACAATTAGTAGTTTCTGATATAACAAGCCTAGAATACATTGATGAACCCCAAGTAAAAACAGAGGAAGTCACAGGACAGTTGAGGACACCATCACCTAAAGACATTGAAATGACTGAAACTGTCATTATCAACCCAGTGCCAATTAAGCACAGGGTTAGGACAGATTTAGTAGCAGAACCATCTAAGGGTTCAACAAATG
>JNHY02000197.1:0-24881 GCA_001691755.2 Amanita polypyramis BW_CC | reverse complement strand
AAAAAAAAAAAAAAAAAAAAGTCACGTACTCGCCACAATGCGTGACATTCGTAGTAGTCGTACCGCATCAAATATTTTGTGTCTCGACGTTATACAGTATGAGAGAGTGTGTGTACAGTATTCGAATCTTCATTGCATAGTATACAAAATCCTGTTCGATGGACTCAAAAGCCTAAGCTACGTGTAAACTGGCTTGCCAGTGTCCGCCCGGACCTGTTGAAAGACTTGTCAGTAAACAGCTTCAGCTTACTCTGTCCTATACTCACAGCCTCTTCACTGGAAGTTGGCTTCTCAGAGGAAGGCCTTCCCTTAACTTTCTTCTTATGGATTTCAGTCACCTCTTCCTCCACCGTTTCACTAGCCACCGTATCTCCTCCAGCGCTAAATGCTTCGACAGTAGAGCTCGCTTTTTGCGCTGAATTCAAGAATACATCATCAGCATCTGTGTTGGTGTCTTCTCGTCCTTCTGCACCGGAAAGCGGGCCCATAACCTCATCTCGTGCATAATCTGCTGTGGTCGACTCTGCCCTATCGTCAAGTGAATGCCGAGTTCGAAGGTATTCAACCGTCTTGGTCTGCAATTCTGAATTTGTCTCTGTCGCTTGGTCCGCCTGTCGGAATGTAGATGGTAAGAGACACAATATATGCGCTGCATCGCATAATGGGATCACCTTAACAAAGGCCTCCGATTCAGTGGCGAGTGATTCGTTCCATCCAGGAGCATGAGAAAGGGGTGTTGATGTTCTATGTTGGGTTTTGGATAGATTTCGTTTTTTTTCGATCTCAAGAACCTTTGGATGATGATTTTAGTCGTTCGGTGGCTAGTACCAATAAAATGTTTTCTATACCTCTGGATCGTTACCAGACATAGTACTGGTAGAAAAGGCGAGAGTTCATCATTCATCAACAGGGCTAATTGGGGCAAGCGTACCTCGAACTTGAGTACTTGGCGGCGCTCATAGGTAATCTCGGCACAGACATGGCCACGCGAGCGCTCCGAGCGGTCGCAAAACGGTAAAAAGAACGGGATACAACGAAGGGGTGGGATACCATGACTGGCGTAGCGAGCGAGCCTCGTATTTCAAAAACAGCTTGGATCGGTGACGTCAGGTAATAGAATAGGTGGTCGGACCCCGATGACTCATTCACCCATTGACCGTTGAGTCACCAGACAMATTTTGGCAACTCCCGCGAAAGTTTTATGTGAAGGAGGATAGTGAGAAAATTGGCCCTAGTATGGTGAAGTCGCAAGCCATGGGAGATATTGCCAACGTTACATTAGTATTTGGTCATCATAATACGCAGCACTACTTTCGTTGACGTTAACAACGTGGTGCGGGTCTGCAACCTTACCTGCACAAACCAATGACCCTCTCTCAGCGATGCGCACTCCTTTTCCTTTTCTTCTCCCTCGGGCGAGTCTGGGGTAACCCTGAGGGCTCGCTCGACAATGTCACAACTACAGAGAACATGTTCGAGGCTCGTCGTACCGCATGGGATCCTGCATATTCACATCCCAATAGTCCTTCTACGAACTCGAAGCCATTCCATCGCCATATTGTGGCGGTTGGGGATTTACATGGCGACTTGGCGAATGCGAGACGTGTATTAGAGTTCTCTGGTGTAACTAACAAGAATGGTGACTGGTCTGGGAAAGTAGACTTTTTCGTTCAGACAGGTGATATAATAGACCGGTAAGTGCTCCTTCTGTGTCATTCTACTATCCATTGATTGTAAAGTCATTGGCAGAGGCGATGATACGATAGCACTATTCAACTTGATGGACAAGTTACGCGGCCAGGCAGCTGCAAGAGGGGGCCATGTAATGACGGTGTTGGGCAATCATGAATGGATGAATTCTTTAGGTATGCTCGGATCCCATACATACATGAACCACTGAAATGTTATAATACAGGTGACTGGAGGTAAAGTTTATATACATTTTCCTGCCTACATGCGGTCTCAACCCGTCCTTCCCAAGATACGTATTGCCTTCCGAGATAAAGACGTTCGGAGGTGTAGAAGCCCGACAGAAAATGATTTCAACAGGAAGAATTGGTCGTTCTTGGGCTGCAAATTATACTACGGCTTTGCGCCTACCTCTTCATCCTTCTCTTGGACCTCCAAATACCCCCTACCCACCACTTAAACTTGCTTTCCACGACCAGAATGAAGAAAATTACCATACCCATGGCCACGTTGACGATGACAATCCGCTATCCCATGCGGCCTTATCGTTTGTCCACGGTGGACTGTCTCCGACGTACAGAGACTTAACGCCGTTCCCTATTCGCATCAACGAACTTGCAACCACCTTGCTCACTAGACTGCAACACAGAAAGCAGCCTCCCCCGCACCCTCCACACCCATATAAGGGGTTACCAGCAGGTGTGACCGCATAGATCTACTTAAATTGACCACGTCAGATTCATTATATCGCAGACGCATCTAAAAGGGAACATGAGTTATATGAATCCAATGGACCCTTGTGGTATCGTGGCTGGGCCCTAGACCCAGAAGAAAAGGTTTGCAGTGAGGTCGATGATGTGTTACAGAAAACCGGAACGAGGAGGATGATTATGGGCCACACACCAGACTTCCGCGTATGTTTCTAACCGAATTGTCCGTCATTCTGCTAAAATCTTGCGTAGAACATCAAGTCAAGATGTAATGGTAAAATCATCATCATTGACACGGGTAAGTCCTGTCCACATTGCACACTGCGTCAAGCTCAAACGACCATTCCGGAAGGTATATCACATGCGTATGGTGGTGCATTATCTGCACTATCCATAGATTATAGCCTCACACCTGTGGTCAAAGGTGGTGTTGAGAAGTGGGTAGAGAAGGAAGTGGTCCGAGCATTATACGCGGATAGACGTGAAGTGGTAGCTTTCGATACACGAGAGTTCCAGGGCGATTCTTTTGACCGTTGGCGGTTGTAGATGACGGGCACATATATCTATATATCTATATGGACTAGTCTAAATATGTTGTACATGGTTTGAATATACTTTGTCAGTTCAGTTACTTGATATATTTCAAAATTCAGCTTGAACGATCCTACAACGGCAACACTTTAAGTTCCCGTCCAGGATTGACGTATGATTGACATATAAGCGTTTACCGGGAGGTGTGTAAGAATATGCAAACCATAATTGTAATTGTCGAGAATCTTCGTCCCAGGGAGACGTTTGCAAGTCAGTCACCGAGTTTGGCCCAGGGAGACAGCGGCACTGACAAATAGAGTCATTCTGACGTGGCAGACTTGAGATTCGAATCCTCTCGCCGCGGGTAAGGTCCAACAAGGTATACCCGCGTTTCAAGGCAGCACTCTGCGTCCCACTCTGTGTCGTCGCGGCGTGATCGCCTGCCAGACCATGTGAGTTAGGTATAAGTAGTTGCGAGTCAATAGGCCCTCTTGATCAGTTTGCGTCGAAATGAAGGCCCTGCTATCTACCGCTTTCTCTCTTATTTTCGTCCTTCAAACAATCACAGTGGGCCAAGCTAGACCCACTTTCGGACCAGGCCTAGCCTACTTCAACTGTGCGTCTATACTCTTTTGATTATGGGATTTATGAAAGTTGACCATTCGAATAGGTGACTTCAGCGTAAGCCTGTCCTGTTTCGGAACTGGCAAAAACATAACGTTAACATACTTTCAACTTTCCAGCTGAGATGTCCGGGAGAGTCATATACGTGTTGCGCCGGGTCTGAGGATTCTGTGGAAGGTTTTAGCGGAGTGTGATTATTAATCTTCCATTGTCCTGCTAATAAAGCGACTTACGGTGCGCCTCTTAGTTGCAGAGTATTGGCACAAGGAGAGGGATGTGCTGTTATGTACTAGTGGATTATCTTGTTGCCTACTTGACTCCTGTAATCCGCACATCTTACTACTGTTCTAATCGAATTGTCCTTTCAGTTCTGGAAAATACCCGGTGATCCGAAATGGATTTTCTGCCTAGTCAGCGTAAGGTGTGATAGAGACAAGTAACAATGAGAACCGGAGTATCGATATAATATATCAGACTGGGCCTTTATCAATAAGGAAGAGCCGTCGAGCTCTTGTGGTGGGCTCCAGTCTCTGAGTGGATGTGTGGTAAAGATAGGCCGATGTGGGTCGTCATGTAGGTGCTGCATAATTTGTGGTAGCATGTGTATCCAGGCGTCGAAATGTAATGCAGGGAAAAAGATCTTATTGTAAGTTTTGTGATGTCGTTGGCCAGGTTGCGATGGACAAGGTGCGTTTGTGTTCAGCTCCATGACTCTGTCCAGGTGTATCTGCCTTGCTCAAGGCCAGCACAGAAGGTTGTAGGCTGTATTCCGAGTATGGGAACGTCAACGGAAACGTGCCGGCATCGCTTCGTCGTTTCACAAGCTCAACGTTCACGACGCGCTGCGGGCACATTTATCAGCCTCGCGGTGCCCATCATATACCCATTTTGACAAACATGGAGGCTCAGCAAGTCGCCGACAGAGGCCGGGTTCAAGAGAGTGACCATAGCCCAAGGGACGACTACAACAACAACAACAACAACGCGGCTTCGGTATCAGCCCCGCTAGAAGTGAGCGACACCAAAGCAAACCTGGGGCTTGGAGTGGGCGGGGTTAATGAGAGCGGGAGCGATAAGGAACAAATTCAAGTATGTCAGTGAGTGCCAAATGCCGAAAATTCAGGGTTTATCACTCTAAAGTTACGACAGTGGGCCGGTACCTGTTGACTCCAGGAACCAACCCCAGCTTTCGATGCCCGTACACGACGTTTCCCGCAATGACCTCCCAAGTGCGTCAGACGTACGGCGCGTGTTGGGTTTAACAATTGCTCGCAACGCTCAAGCCCGTTTAGACGCTGGCGAGGGATTCGGAACGTTTCTCGCCGAGCCTCAAGGCGAGATTCACGATCTTCTGACCGATGGCATTTGTCACAGATTCGCTGAACAAATGAGGCTCGTCCAGGAACAAAAACAGTCCTTCTCCAACACTGTAAATGGTGTGCAAAAATGGTCCTCCGCTTTGTGCTTTTGGAAACTAATCACCTGCACTCAAGGGCTGTCCAATATGCATGATAGCAAGATGCCCAAGGCGTCTCAGGCCATGTTAATGAGTCAAAGGGTGCACATGTTAGAAGGGCTGCTATTGCAGGATCAAAGTAGGACCCCAACCGGTACCAATAATCTTCAAAACTCGAATTCGAGCTTGCAGATTCCCATTCCTTTGTCCACCCTTCCATCTTCCACCTTAGCAAGCAGCTCGCACGACGGAACCGTTCCGTTCGCTCCACCGCATACCGTACCTTCGGGTGCAGGCGTAGCCGTCCCGCTAGATTCCAAGTTTTTAAAACCTACAAGAGGTGTAAATCGAGAAGAAGGGGAGATTATGAGTAGCAAAACGTCATCAGTAACGCCACCAAACGGTCGCAACGCACCGCCATTCAAGAAGGATCGTAGTTCACCAAGTCCCGAGCCTGTATACCACGGCTCGCCCACGTCGAGGACATATCGAATGCCTTTGTCTTCGGACAAACACAGATGGCCACCATCACCTCACCATCATACCTCGCGCACATCGCCTCCTCCCGAGCCCCTACGACGTTCTTATTCACCAGGCTATACGGGGCGCCCACTTTCGCCGAATCGTTCGGCGAATCGTCCGTCTTCTCCCGGATGGAAACGTCAAAGAGCGTCTTCAAGACCACATCATCCGTATCCATACGAACCGAGACCACCCATTTCATCACGTTTCCCTCGTCAGCGACGAGCCAGTGAACAGTATACGCGACCCCAAAAACCATCTGATGATGGTCCATTTTCTTGGAGAGGTAGAGAGAATCGCCCTACTGACACGGAGAACAAGCACCAATTACACTCCCCTGACGGGAAAAAGCAAATGCGAAGTACTAGTGGCAATACAACTTCGTCGGATCACCGCACGCCCAGCTATGAGCGACGGCGAGGATCTACACAGGATTGGAAGTTGGATACCAGGTCTTCGTCAGTGCGACGTGCATCCACACATTCAATGTCGTCCACGAACAGTCGTAGGGCGGACAGTGCATTCCGCAGTCCGGATGTCGCAGAACGTATCTTTTCGTTATCGAAACCAGAATCCATTGCAAACGCAGAGCCACCACCTAAACCATGTCATAACGTTCCTGGCCTGTGGATGATTAAGACCGGGGCGCGTACTGTTGAGATCGTAACATGCGAGTTTGAGATCGACAAGATAGCAGCAGATAGGTGGGGTATCCGAGGTCCATCGAGGTGTGTAGGCTGCGTGTATTCAATGCGTTCGGAGTCAAATGATCACCATTTACAGGCATGGCAAAGAAAAGGCACATGATACACTGTCTTTGTCACTCGCATGCGTGCCACTTTCAGTAATTGCGGCAGTAAAAGAAATGCTAGACATGTCGACCGCAAGTCCGCAAGATATCACCAATGCAATAACTCAATTCGAGACTGTTTGGCCTCCCGCCGGTCATTTGGTCATTGAGATTAACCCAGATCGAGAATGGGGCCGATCGTGGCTGCCTAGACATCTGGTGGGACCCTGTGCTCGAGCGACTTCATCTGAAGCTAACAATGTCAATCCAGGGGGAAGATCACTCGTCTATTGATATCACTGAACATGTTCATGAGGGAACAAACGTTATTCGCCTCATCCAACTGGCCGGATTAGCTGACTGCATGTTCATTGTATTGGCAAACGAAAAACCGCCAGATGTCCCTACTGTGGATGCTGAGCCGGTGCAAGATACAGTGAATGAAACAAGAGGGGAGTCTCAAACAATTGAGCAGTTATTAAATTCGTTCAAGATGATTACAAAGATAATGTATTCTTAAATCTCCACATCTTTGCGAGGTGTGATAGTCGTCTATCGTCTACTTCTGCCACTCCGGTTTATTCTATCTATGGATGAGAGATTCTGGCGCCAAGAAGCCTACGAGGCATGCATCAAGCATGATGTCTACATTGACCCATCCATGGGTCAGGGCTAATAATGATAAGGGTAAGTAAAGTAGATGTACTAAACAAGGCATCCATACCGAAAAGTCTACTTCCATCTCGTCCCGCTACCCTCATCAGCTCTTTCTCTCCTCCCGGATGAAATGACAAATATGGTGTTATGTTATACACTTTTCCGTTAAAGGCTGCCCATGCATCATCGCGTTTATTGTGCTGCTTCAAAACAGAAGGTGGTATCCGAAGAAGGGTATCAACGCCCTTGGAAAAAAGAAAAAAAAAACCCCATATCAGCACACACACTTTCTAAGAGCGTGACATGAGACATACGCGTAAATCGCTCCCTGACATTTTGAGCATCGCCCAGTCCAAAGGACTATGGCCCGGAGCAAGAGCTACCTTCCCTCGTTTCTTGGAGGCAGTGGGCGGTTTCGTCGTCGATGGTGGGACAGCTAGTGTAGATCCCGGTGGCTGGAGACCTACGCCCGATGTGCGGTTGGCAAGGTCAGGCAGAGGCGGTGGCGGCATCAACTCGGCGTCTGTCAGTACCTGTGGTACCCCAAGGTCAAGGCTTGGAGCAACCGTTGAACCCTTTGCCCGCTGCGCACTGGAGAGACTGGGAAACGCGGGAGGTTTGTCATCGTCCACACTGTGGTCCGTCTCAGTGTCGGATCCCCCGTCGTCGTTGTCACTGTCAGCGATAGGGGTAGATGGAGAAACCGCAAGTGTAACATCGGACGTGTCCTCTTCTGGCATTGTCGCTGCTGTCGTTCCCGTCGACAGCCAGCTTCTGAGGAAAGAGGTCATGGTGGTGAGATGGGAACAAGGTAAAAGAAGCGAGCTTCATGATTGCGATGCGCGAGGAACGACTAGGCAGTGCAACTATTCAAGACCAGCGCGATAGACTTACTTTTTTAAATTTCTCTCGGATAAGAATTATGGGCTCTTGGCACAGGGGTAGCGCGCACGCTTCGCATAGTTTGAACTTGCTTGCGTGAGGTCGTGGGTTCAAATCCCACAGTGTCCAATATTTTTACTGTGACTACTACTGTGCTGGTTGAAAACTGTAAGTGTTTATAATATTCATATAGTGAGTACCAATTTATGACACTTCAACATTTCAGCAACTTGTTTCTTTAATATCCTGTATGTGGGTACCAAACTTTCAAGGGTATCTGGACAGTCTGCTCCAAGCCTTGTCTTTGTCTTTCCTGCCTCAATTGCCTCCATCACACAAGTTATACAGTTCTTGATTAGGTGCTCCTATTTATGGATTGGTCCAAAGCAGGTGTCCGTCGTTTATCGGATACGTGACCAATGCTTGTCAGGAATTTCGGTAGCTCACCGGATTGACGCTGGCGAACGCCCAGCTGACATTAGCTACCGAGTGGCACGATCGAGACGCGCGAATTGAGAATCACCATGGTGGCACTGATGTGAATGAATGTGAAACTGGCTCACGTATTACGTACCACGAAGAGAGTAGTACAGACTATAAACCCAAAACATGGTATGTAACCGGAACAGAGACCCTGGGCTGGGCACATGCATACATACCTCATGGCCAAATTTTATATCAGGAAAATGCAGTGTGCCTCAGCTCCACATGCGGCACGATATAGTGAACATGAGAAAAAAACCGCCGATGACCACAATCGTAATGGAAGCTTATGAGGAACCGAGATCCAGCTCGCTGGTAGACGCGACGGCGAAGATTGAAATCGAGAGCCAAAGCAGAAAAAAGTGACGAGAAATTTCCATTCCAAAAAGGGAACGAGTGGCATGCGGGGTCGGGGACTGGGAGTGAGTGAGCATGAAGGCCGAATGCGGTTGGACCTCATTACTTGAAGAAAACTCGGACGTTTTATCATCATCTGTACATTGCCCGATTTTTTTTTTTTTTTCTCGAAATTGCAGAGGCTAGCTGATGATACACCGTGGCGAGACAGAACCCAAAAGAATAAAAAAAAAAAAAAAAAAGCACAACAACGTATATATATGAGTGAATGAGTGTGTGGAACAAAGTGTCCAATCCGGTCGATCGATTTCTTGAGATGCATACGAATAACTAGTACAACAGCGACGAGAGACGTAGACCCCGATATTGCTTGCAGAATAAACGAAAGCACTTTGAAATGTGATGCAAGTTGGATAATAACAGCAGTGGAAGATCAGATGCGAGACGAGAGCGTGAAAGTGAAAGTGTAAAGGTGAAGTAGCCAGTTTGTGACAACCCGGTGGATGGTGTTTTGTTTTGGATCATAGAGAACGCCACGCTCAGTGTCAACTATGTTTGGCATCTAAATCAATACCGGCGCCCAAGCCTCTCGCTCTCGGACTCTTCACACCACCGGCACCCGAACTGGAGGACGCATTCCTCATCTGCTCTTCTTCAAACAACTTCCTCCCCACATCCGCTCGAAGGCCTAAACTCGGCTTCGGAGCACCTGACCCTAGACTCTGTCCTAGACTCAGCATTTGGACTGTGCCCGCCCGTGCTGGGGACGGCGAGGCATTTATAAAATCGCTAAAGTTAAAATCTGTAGTCTGGCCCCCACTTGATTTGGGGCTCTGTGTTACGCCCCCACGTCGGCTTGTGGTATGCTCGGGTGTTGTCGTCCCCACAGTGGGCAAAGGTGGTGGTGGCAGCAGCTGTGATGGACCCAGCTGTGAGGATGAGCTCGCTCTCGACAGACTATTCCCACTGTTAGCGTCAGCACTTCCCCGCCTTCCGAGCTGCGAAGAAATACTTGACGAGAAGCTGCCATCGCCACCTCTTGTGAGTGGTGGGCCAGACCTAGTGTGTTGATGACGATACTGCTGACGGCGCTCGCCGCCGGGGGAGGGTTCTTCCGCACCGGGTATATCACCCGATGATGGGAAAAGAACGCGACCCTTGCTAAGAAGGGCATTGTTACTACCTGGCAATGCACGGAATGTAGACGTGTCTCTCGCGTCTATGCTGATGGTAGTAGGTCGTATGGGAGATGGCGACGTTGCAAATAGAAGCATCAAATCCGCTGCTTCATCGTCAGTAGGAGCGGCGCGGGGAGTGGCATGTTCAGTAAGCTTGCTTGTTGGTGATGGAGTGCGGCTCCTCGCAGGTGGTTCAGCAGTAGAGGTAGTGGATGCGGCAGCAGGACTGGCAGCAGACGCCACCGTTGTTGCCGTCGTCGTTCGTGTTGAACTCTGGGCAAAGTGTGAATACGTGGAGCCCGCTTCGGAACCGTCAAAACTGGACCGAGGACTTCCGGCCACAGTCGGTTGACGGTTATGAAGACGCCATGACGTGAGAGTCACGGCAGCTTTCATGTCCACATCCCCGTCGGTGTCAACATTCATTCCAGCATCCACCACCGCCTGTTTTTGCTTGCCCTTGTCAATTGAAGAAGTTTTTCGACGCCGACTGGGAGTCTCTGAAACTTTAGGAGGGCGCTCCGCAGCCTTAGCCCTTCCGCGGCTACGCCCCTCACCCCTTGACACGCGTGACCTTGACGATGAGGGCGGGGCAGTGGAGGGAATAGGGGGATCATTGGCGTTATGAATTGTCCTCGCTTGCTTCGAGGGAGGAGGGGCTAGAATAGACGTGTATAGAGTGTTCCCTGTTCTAGAGCTAGGTCCGGACTCGATGGTGGAAGCCGGATAGTTGTTCCGGGGCGCAGATAAGGTGGCAGGTGGTGCCATAGAATCAGATCCCCCTCTCCTATGAGCGCTACCGGTCACTGTTGGTCCGGCAGTGCCGCCTGAGGTTGTACTAGCATTTTCCCTGTTTATGCTAGCAGCCTTGCGCTTAGCGGCGATGGTGCGGGGTAAGAAGCTAGGTTGAGGGTGACTGAGGGTACGAGCCTCCAAGTCACGCAGAGATAGATGGGGGACGTTGTGTGTAGCTTTGTAAGATGCATAAGACAGACGCGCTCGAAGTGCTCGAGTCACCTAGGGATGTGATTAGTAACATAACTGAACCGTCTCACAGGTAGAACATGGAGGAAAGGCAGAACAGGTTCATCACCGACCCTGAAGTCACGCAAGACCTGTCTGGGGGCTGGTATGCTGGGCTCATGACGCAGACGCATGCACGACGGCAAGCTGCAGACGCGTCGAAAAGTGAGGGATGGGAACGAACGTACCATTGAGATCTCTGCTCTTGCCATGAATTTCTGTACAGCCTTCTTCCTCTGTTCCTTCTCGGTAGAGTCGGACGGCGCGGAGGAGGTTGGATGGAGTGATTGTGAGGCGTGAGCGAGGTAGGCCACGGGCGGAGAGGGCGAGGTAGCGGAGGAAGACGGGGTTGCCATAACGCGCGTCGAGCAGAGAGAGAGAGAGAGAGAGAGAGAGAGAACGGCAAAGAAAATGAAGTTGAGGCCGCAGCAGACGGCGAGGAAAGGAGGCTTGTCGTTGTAGGGCGCGTTGAGGGGAGAAGGCAGGAGAGAAGAGCTGGGCGGAGCTGTGCAGTAACGCGACGACGCGTATCGGCAATTGCCGAGCCGCTGCGTCCGCGCGCGGTCCGCTTTTATACAGCACCAGCTGGAGATCATATCATTTGTGCCTGGTAATAGAGCTATTATCATATCCTCCACCCAGACACCTGGTCACCGTCACTCGGACTCGACGGACAGAGCTCGTCCCAGTACCATCTGGGCAGAAACCCAATTCGGTCTTCGCCGCCGACCACCTCCTCTACCCCGGCCCGGCCCAGCTGCCAGACGAGCAAGCCGTCACCCGGCACGAACCGAGCACGCCACACTGACTCTTCGCCTGCCCCCGCCTGCACGTCCTCCGCTATCTTGGCCCGGATGAAGGACAGTGCCTCATGGCCCCAGTCCATACACAACAGTGGATTCCAAGCGCCCGAACGCCCACGTACCATACGAGGGATCTGCATGGTCTGGAAGTGCTGCAGGCCAGTGAGGGTGCCGGACTGGTTCCGGAAGCCGACGACAATATCCTGAGGGAGAGTCAGCTACAGCGCCAAATGGCCGGTGGAAGCATACGGGAACGCCTAGCAAGAAAGACTGGAAATAAAATCTGAGCAGCTTCCTAAGAACAGACGGGCGTGAGATGTGCCGTGGGATGAACTGGTAAGCGCACTTGTCGAATCTGTCCGCATCTCCTTCGTTGAGGATCCCCTGTGACGTCTTCAGTTCCACAAATGTCTCTGGCTGTCCCGTGTACCTTCCTGTTCCGGCTCTGTCAGCCGTCCCGCTCGGCCCGTCACATCACGGCTGCCCACCCACCTCGCACGCAGTCCACCTCCCCCCCAATCACAATCCGAGTATTCCCCAGCTTACTCTTGACTACGCTGCACCACTGCACATGTGTATCAACATCACCGCCCCATCCAGGTGGGTCACCAGGGCCAATGGGCCCCGTATCCATCCGCGTTGGTGTGGGAGACGTGCAGTACGACTCGAACGAATATCCATAATACGTCATCAGGAGCTGCCGGCGTGTCATGTTGTTTCTTTGCCATCCCATCAGCCTCGTAACAACCCCAACATCACAGCTCACTTGTTTCTGATGTCCTCGTCTGATGCATGTTCTTCGAAATACATCGTATCACCAACGCACATGGCATTGATCTCGAATCCCCGACTCTCATAATTGTAAGGCGTTACTAACAGTCTTTATCCGACATACACAGGCGCGTTAGCCTAACAGTGTAAGATCGATAATTAAAAATACCCATCACTTTGTCATCACTCCCCTCCAAGACACAAGTCCAATATCACCCAGCTCGTGCTCCCTCCTCGCTTTCGAGTAAGCCTTCAACAACGAATCTATCCTCGGCTTGTCTTCTGGCTTTCTGATCCAGCGAGAAAACCCATAATCTAATTTGGCGCCAGGCGGTGGATCAACATAGTACCGAAGTGCAGAATCAGTGAATTCCTGTTCGCGCTTGGGAGTGTACGAGAATGAAGTTATCTGCACTGGCTGTTGTAATTGGATACGGGCTGACGGCGTCCGCGTCGTGTCTGGAAACTGTAAACGCGCCGGGTTAATGGGTGGTCCATCGTTAGAAGACATGATACTGTGGGCCGATGGGCCTGTTTATCAATGTTATTCCCGACCGCTTTAGTCTTTTGACGGATTCGGTAATTATATTCCCCGCTTTACCATGTATGTTATTGCTGGCCTTTAGCCACCAATCGACCCTGACCATCAAGCAGGCCGTGCACTGTGGCCGCACTTTTGGTGCGAAAACGTGCAACAGATTGATCAAAACCACAGCCCCGCAAGGTGGCACCCAAGCGGGCAAAAATGCGTAAAAAAATATAAATTGTGCGCTCGGTGCACACACTTGCTTACCTTTCATCTCGGGACACCTCAGCTTATCACATCTTCTTCACCGTTTCCTTTGTGCATTGAATCTTTCACTGATACCGTTCCTCCCTAGTCATCCCAATGCCTGGTATGTACCTGAGTTAATCTCAAATGCCACACCCCACTAATTAATTGCCTCCGCATAGTGCTCTCTAAACTCCTCAGATTTCATTTGACCGGAAAAGGCTGCGTTGCCGATCGCCTGTCCTACATTGCATGCGATAACCCTATCTGCAAACATCGTAATGGCCTTCAACCCGTCGAGGGCCGGTATGATTGTCAAGGCCGGGTTCCTGTGACCGTCATCCCAAGCGTACTTGATCTCGCCCGATGTGTCAGCGCCCCGTCGCGTCTTTGCCACCTGGACGGAGACGACAACCAAGAGGAATCTCTTTCAGTTTCTGACACTCAGCCATGCCCCGGAACGTACTATGTCAACGCCGACCAGGTCCGCTTCGTTAACTACACGAGGCGTGTTAACCGTTCCGAGCGCTCACAAAAGGCGGAGCGTAACGCCAGATCCCGAGCGTTGAAAATTGAAAAGGAGGTAAAGAAGGAACTTAAGCGCGATATTGCGAAGAGGAAAAAGCAGATGAAGGAGATAAAGGAAAAGAAGAAGCGCGAGGAGAGGAACGAAGTAGGGAAAGAAGAGAGGGAGAGAAAGGAAATGGAAAGAGCGTCGATAGCAGAAGCGGCGAAGAAATTGACGGACGAGAGACCATCAGAGGAGCAGCCGCCAGAAGAGCAAGTAGTTCAGCAACCGGAACGGCGGCTGAAACGAGTCAAGCCCAGACGCGGGAGACGACGGTTGCCTGTCAAGATGCTTGATCTTGAGCCGACTGACACTGCGACCGAAACCGACGCGGCTTCTGATGAGAATGGTACGAGTGTCGATGCCACCGAAGGAGATCATAAAACCGGCAACACTACCAGGAGCCCTCGATCTGCGGTGTCCCCTCTCGAGCTCAAGCCTACCCCGCGCCGACGCAACCTCTCCGACAGCGGCCCACGGCGCCCCCGGCCAGTTGGCATGGTCTTCGATGACCAACCCATCACCGTGCCCACTAAGCCTCTCTGGATCCGCCGCTCCCCAAACGAGCCCGCATCCGGCTCCGGTTCTAGCTTGCGCAAGAAACACGATGGGATCGCGAACGACGCTGGTATCAGCACCCTGACCTCCACCGCGAAGACAGGTAACGACCCAGCCCAGAATGTTCGTGTGAGTTACAAGGATGGGTTGATGATTGTCCACTGCGGGAGATTGTTGTCTGCGAAGGATATCCAATCTGTTAAGGTTCGGTCTGGCAATGACGCGGGTGGGAGCGCTAGAAAGCGGTACTTGATTTCGCAGCCCAGGACGAATTCTTTGGCGAAAACTTTCGGTCCGCGTCCTGGTTCTGCTCCTCCTACTTAGTCATCGCCGCGTTGCTTCTGTACCGAGCGACAAGCCGGGATGGTAAGAGTTTTTCTCTTTCATCGAGGTGAGGATGCTAATTCAGAACGCACAGGATCTAATGTGGTCCCTTTTTTCGACGAATAACTGTCTTTTGAAAGGTAAAGTATTTTCGATGACGATTTGCTATAAATATGACGACTTGGATACGTATTTCTGCATGTAAGAGTGGCCGACTGGTTCGGCTAACTCGTGTAACGATGGACTCGGATGTATTGGAAGTATTATAATATGATTAGGTGTTGTGTATGTGTGTCCGAGGATTGTGTTGGAGTCTGAGTGGGGGGGGGGAACGGAACGGTAAACGGCACTTGAACATGCTGGCAACCTTGTGGTATACTGCCTGTTGAACACATTGCAAATACATGAGTCGCCATCATCACGTAAAGAAAACATAGATCCATCTTTTGGGAACCGAGACAGTAACAAAACACGATACTGATATAGTCCAACTACGAACATAGAATCCTATTAAATAAAATAGTACTCCTACTTTCTATGTACAAGTCAACGTTAGAAAAAAAAAAAAAAAAACCATTATGTGAGGAAATGCCATCAAAAACTAACGTACAGCTTGCGTCGGTCAGTGAAATATCATCGTTCGGAGAAAAAGTGTGTGAGCCCTAGAGTTATCAAATAATACACCAGAGAAAGAGAGAAAGAGAGGAAAAATAGAACCAAACGAAGAAAAAGACTTTTGCAACTCTGGTTATTTTCCCTTGGCAACGCCCCTTTTGCCTCGGAAACCAGACCGGAGGCTCTTACTTACTTACCAAACCTCAACATCTGCTTGAAGCTTTCCCATTTGGACGAGGAAGACGACGTTGGGACGAATATCTCCCACCTGAACCAATTCTCGGTCAATATATCTTCCCACTGGATAAATGCAACACAAAACGTACCTAATGATCAACTTCCCTCGCCGGACTGACCCACTTGCACATGGGTCGCCATTTTTCCCGGCACTCGCACTTCGGACATCGCTCCGTACAGGCATCCCTGCTCCTTCGATGATATACACGCCTGTTACCTTTCCTTTTTCTCTATCCCTGTCCCTGCTACCGCCGCCTTTCCCACCCCGACAGTCCACCTCAAATACGATATCTTCCCCGTCCACACCCGAAATGACCACTTTGGCTTTTTCATCTTTTAGCCTGTCTACCCAAGGCAGTCGTACCTCCATGACTAAATCGTCTTCTCCGTATTCACGGGACTTTCGAGGCTTGGCCCCAGTGGTACCCTTGTCTCTATCCCCGTCCCTTTTATCCTTGTCCTTATCTCTAGGCCGCTCCTTCGGGTTCTCACTGTTCCTTTCTCGATCACGTCCATGTCCACCGCCCCCATCCCACTCATACCCCCTGACGAACCTCTCGTGCCTCACCTCCGTAACAACAAATACCAAATCCTGTTTAGTCCCATCCCGTCTTTCGTGTCCCGCGTCGCGGAACACAATCTTTGTTCCAGCCCTACACCCCACAGGGACATCCACATCCAACACGACACTCTTGGTTTTACCAGATAGATACCGCCTCTTGATCCGGAAACAAATGCGTTTCCCACGGAAGAGATCTTCCAAAGCGACAGGAAGTGGGCATACCCATTCGGGGGCTAGGTCGACCCGAGGGTAATCCTTAAGCGAAGGGAGAGAATTGTAATATTCTTTCAGTTCAATTTCGGATGGTTTGGTACTATGCTTAGAAGAGGTGTCAGAGCCGGCTTCGGAGCGGGTATCCGTGGGTGATCTGCGGGAGGCCGTGTCCGACGGAGACGCGGCGTAGGTGGGTTCAGATTGGGAATCATGGTATTTGTAATCATGGGGTGAGTTTGAACTGGAACCGGAGCCGATGCCAGAAGAGCTACTGGTCTTTGGCTTTGGCTGTTTGCGCAGTTTAGCGCGAGGCGATTTGGGCGAAGCAGGTACCGAGCCTGGAGACGACGGGTCAGGAGGCTTGGCAGTGTGACTAGTCGTTGAGCTGCCTGCTGTTGAGCTACAGTCGTCCTCTTCGTCTTCTACATCATCACATGCAGCAGACGCTTTGGGGGTAGACGATGCCGATTTCTCTTCTGGCAAGGAGGTAGTCGACGAGGCAGGTGTAGATGCAGGTGTAGAATATGGTGAGGATGACGGTGTCGTGAATGGTGAAGAGGAGGGTGTCGAGGCAGTAGAGGAACAGGTTGATTTGAATGAACGTGTCGAAGAGCCCGAGGAAGGCGGTTTTGGGGGGGTCGACTCTTTTGGAGGAGCCCGCTTCTGCTGCTCAGCAGGTTTGTCTGGAGGCTTGCTAGACTGCGATGCCGCAGCCTTGCGTTCTCTTTGACGCACAATGGACCGGTAGGCCGTATTCAGCTGTCAGATAGAGTTAGACGCGCAGGCAGACAAGATAAATGCGGTCTACTTCGATAAAGTTCCGAGTTGCAAGGTCCTTATCCTTCGCATGTCGATCTGGGTGACACTCCAGGGCCTACGAAGCCTGTGAAAACGTGCTCACGTCGTAGACTGTATGGCACTGACCTTATGCTTGTAAGCCAGCCTTACTTCGTCATCTGTAGCATCCGATGCGATGCCCAGAACAGCGTAGGATGCCATGGCAGGACAAGAGTAGCAAACGGGCCATTTCGGAGCTTAACAGCGAAGCGGACATGCGGCGGAAACGTGCCTGCCAATTACGTTTGTTTTTGCATGTTTGGCTGTGGGGTGTTTGGCACTGCTTGCTATTACCATGCAGGCCAGCGCTTAACAAGCTGCAATGACGACGGCGACGTTGCGGTCGCTGTACAGCCGCACTACCCGTGCCTTCGTCCACCGCGACATCGGCCTCACCTACTCACTGCTGCACTCCGCTTTCTCTGTGCTTCACCCCCCGGCCTTGTATCCAGATCCTCTAGCCGAGTGCCGGCGCAAATGGGACATACTCCGAATAACTTTCGAAACTGTGGTTTATCTGTCCCCACCGGCTCCCCAGAAGGCCCTCCCTGATGAGCTCAGAAAAATGCTTCTCGAGTCTCCTCCAGCCTTTCTTAAGTCTATGTATACTCGATCTCTGGTTCTGTTCACGCCAACGGATGGTCCTACCCAAAAAGGCGCTGTAAATGTGGCATACCTACCGGTCCAAGTACTCCTCACTTTGGTGTACTCGAGCGTTAAAGTGAATTCTCACGACTCTGGACGGTACATAATCGAAGAGTGGTTAGCACGTCGAGACCCCCTTTTACCGGTTGACTCAGCGGCAGTACCTGAGGGAGACGGGTATGAAAGAGTACTGGAACTCTATTGCCTCCACATATTACCCAATCTGGAGCAGTGGGATTATGCTCGTGAGTTCCTAGAGTACGAGACCGAGCTCCCTGATGCCGTTCGAGAGGTAACTCATCCTTTCTCGATCGAATAATATTTCGCTTACAGTTTCACAGAAATTCAAATCAAACTTGTGTGCTCTGCATACGCAAGCACTGGATGCAAGGAAAACCCCACAACCACGACAGATTACACCTTCTATGCGCCCTGCTTCTCCCACTCCGTCCACATCATCGTCCTCTTCTCTATCTACCACATCTACACACACCGTAAAGCCGTCTAATGCTAGGGGACGCCACGAGCTCAGCTCTTTACCCTCGTTATCAACTCTCCCTTCTGCATCTGTTTCGACCAGTTCTGTTTCTTCGGATACCACAGCCACACCACACGGTTATTCTCCCTCCCGAAAATCACACTACACCAACGGACACGGACACGGACAGGGTAATCGACCCCACGACCCGGATCATCATGCCAAATCGAGCGACCGTTCTTCATCTCGCCAATCTTCATCTTCATCCTCTCGCTGGTCTTCTTTTCCCTTCATATCGCACTCTCAGACGACTACATTGGACCCGTCTAATCCGAGCACATTCGCTCTCATCAAGGCGACCCTAGCGTCGTACTTTACACTCCCAAAATTGTCGACCCTTTTAATTATTTTTGTGCTCTTCCCTGTGATTTCATTCCTTCTACGGTTCAGGCACAAGCGTCGGAAAGTGTTAGCCGGTGGCAGTGGCGGTGCAGCTCTGACTAACCCCGCAAGTGGTGGGGTCGCAACCCCACTAAGGAACGGACGTAATGGTATTACCAATGCTGAGTTGGTGAGAAGGCGGCTGCAGCAGATTGGGACTGGAGGTGATGCGTCAATTATGTGGAAGCTGTTGGCAGAGATTATGAGGGTGGTGATGGACACGGTGAAGATGGCGGGAAGCGGGCTGGTTTAGGGTTTGAAGTTTCTCTTGCATATCGTACTACGTTGCCTGCGTTTGCTAATGTGATAGTTCTATGAACCTTGCGTGTGATAATTGGACTACTCTCATTGAAAAAGATCATCTATCTGCGAGCTTATGAGAAACTGTCAAACGCATTTACCAATTTATTTCTCATCCGTCAGAACACAATGACCGGAAACTACGAGCAACCATACAATAAATTTCGAAAACAACCTGCCCGAGAGAGTGTCTGTCACTAAACTTCGAGCACGTGGTAGCATTTTTCACACGGTAGCGCTACACCTCACCACCACCATGGCCTCCATATTCCCCGTATATTTCATTGGCATTATCATTGTAGCGCTTATGGCCTGCGCAGCCTTGTTCACGCCAAAAGGCCCAAACCAAGCGTACGTGTTTCTACTGCCACATATCAAATGTCCATCCATCTTACCGTTTACGTGTGTGCGTCCTTGCAGCGTGATACGGACGTTCTTGATGCTCACATTCGCTTCACTCTATATAATGTGGGCAATCACGTATCTCGCGCAGCTGCATCCGCTTGTTGGTGAGTAAAGTCGAGCTTTTTAGCCTCTTTGTAGGTGGTTCATGTGTGTCGTGCATCTTATACAGTTCCCTTGAAGACAGCCAGGACGTAACATGGAGTTCGAGTTAGAAGTATTGAGAGGGGGTTATAGCATAGTATACCAGGTGCGTTTCTGTTCTCTCTTTCCGAATTGTGTTAAACTCACTTTATCCCAGTTGTTCTCTGTAACTATATACATGCGGACTTATAATCGACAATTCCTATGTCATTAAACTAGTTTCCCAAGCCCAAAACAACGTTCATACTACAGGGGAACCAAGGAATAGCTAAGAAATATCGTCACTTTGATCTCCTTCCCAACCTGCCGTAGCAGTGCTTGCACTACTTGATCCCTTGCTGCACTCGTCCTTGCTCTGTGTCGCAACGCTCTCCCATTTTCCTTCCTCAGCATCACTTGTCCAATGTATCGGACTATGCGAGCTATTGAATCCCCAGTCCGTATACGTTGCCGGCCCTTCCTCATCGTCCTCGGAACAACCCCAGGAGATATCACCCTCATTGCCTGTGGAACCTTCGTATTCACTGCTCTCAGCTGACGTCTCTTCTTCAGGTATCCAGTCTTCGGGCGGCAACATTGCTTCGCTCATGCCACCCTCTGTAGGCCAGAGATTTGTCGGCGTCTGCGTTGCGCCAACTAATTCGATAGTCCAATTAATCCTCTCCTTCCTTACTCCATCACCCCGGTTCAATTTCAGGTCTTCACTTTCCTCTGCTGCCCTGGCCAGGTACTCGATCCAACCACCACACATTACGGCGATGTCGTGCTCGAACCAAATTTCTTCAAGTCGAATGAAGGAAACTTCAAAGCGTTCCATTCTTTCTTTCACGGCTTCCCCGATTTCCTTGAGAGATTTGGGTTTCATGGAGGATTTGTTTGCTTTGTGCTCATAAGCAGCCAGCAGCGTGTGCTGGTCCTGGCCCAAGCCTAGCTTATCGATGATTTCTCTTCCTTTCGCATCCCGTTCTATGTTCGACATGCTGTTCAATCTTCGGAAAACGGCCACTTGCGTAGCACCACCTAGCTTGTCATCGCGTTCCCATGGGTCCTTCTCCACCGCCCTGCCGACAGATGATACGCTGACTTGATATCCCCACTCCTCCGCCGTCGATTTGCACCATGCTTCGAATTCGTCGATGGTCCACTCAAACTTGTGGTCGTCGTGTCTGAATATGCGGTCTGTGCGGTTAGTTGGATCCGGGTAACCCCGACGAGCAGAGTGGGGTGCATCGGGTGTATTGAATCGGGCGTTGAAGGTGTAGGAAGGGGTTGTTACGAGGAAGAGATGGGGATGGTAAACACCCAAGAGCATGGGTGCGAATGCGGGTAATATATCGGGAGGTAAATGCTCGATTCTGGTATACCGAACATTCGTCAAACGATTCTGATACGTATCGGGTGCAGGTCTACTCACACTTCCATACTAACGATACACTCAATGTCGATGAACGCCTCATTGATGGTTTGAAGTCCACCTCTCCATATCTTGGCTTGTAGTTCTTCCCATCGGATACTATGGCTTGCGTACCTTGACCGGAAGTTAGCATTATAGACTGCCTCTTCGATGTTAGTGGGTGCGGTGTTACTGATGGCAAAGGAAAGGTCATCGTCGGAAATGTCGAAACCATAGAGGAGAGTGGGGCGGAAGTAGGTCACCTCTTCTGCGGTCGAGGAGAGTTCAGGTTGGGTATCGGACGTTGGGGATGTAGCCTCGCCGCTAACGGTTGGCGACGGTGGAAGGACAGTGGGTGGTGGTGGCCTTAGCCATGGAGCGGGTTGACAGAGAATCGAGAGGAGCTGGCCTTCGCCGCATCCGACATCGAGGATCTGATTGATTGACGTTAATCACAACAATGGCGAAAGAGCGTTGGTTATACTCGCCTGCGCAACGGATTCGGATCGGACGATATTAAGAACCCAGAGCCTGCGCTGAAGATAGAGCGGTGGGTAGAAGGTCACTTTGAGTTCGTCTGCTGGTCCAAGATCATCTGGATCCTCATAGATTGTCTCTTCTATCAGGGCATCTTGTGTGCTGCGCCGCCTGTACATGGCGTCTCGAGGGTATCGAGGAGTACGATGAAAGGGACGTTTATATCTTGTCTAAATGCTGTAATTGCGGTTGCCTCGTGGTCCTAATGCCGTACATGTGGACGTGGATCCCGTACGTTGGTTTGCTATACAATGGTTGAGCAATGCGCTGCTGGTGCAAGTCATTTGTTGTAGCTATTGATTGTGATCATTCAGGCACTTATTATTATAGCATCGAGCGAATGTACATCCCCGTCCAGACCCACGAAATCCACTACTGCCTCTCCAACCGCATCATGGGCACCAGCCGAGGCGATACCTCCCAGATCGAAATAGGACAGTCAAAACGCAAACCCCGCGAGTCAAACGCAGACCGGGCACAATAACGCACCCTAAATCACTCTAGAGGACGGGAACGCGGGCAAGGAGGCGGAAAAGCTTATACCGAGCCCGAACTTTTGAGTCCTCAGTGGTTGTTCTAAGGGCAAAAAAGATCGAACTGCCATGGGAATGGGTTTTCTGCTGATATAATATTTTCCCAGGGGTACTACCCGGTAATGGTGATTGCCGAATTGGAATCAACAAGCGCTTTCTGTAACTGACTTATATACATATATGTAACGGGCGTCAGCGTCCCAACAGCGACATTTCTCATCCCAATGTCTCGCGTTTCGAAACCGGACTCCATCGCCCTGGTCAACGATACAATTCTAGGCGCGTTTGTACACGTCTCATCGTCTGAGACTCTCAACCACCTAGTTAGATACCTCTCGACATGGGGTGGAAGCGAGTTCGTAATCAAACCATATAGACATGGTCTAATCTGATCTCTCTCCCTAGCAAATCCTTTATGGTTGCGAACAGTTTCGCTGCTGACCGAGCTATCCTTGACGTGGTCGTGTTTTGCAGGTCATCCAATATACTCTGAAACTAATTGTCCCCCTGTTGAATCTACGAGCACTTCTTCAGTACCGTGCGGGTATGAGGAAGAATCCAACTAGCCACGCTGCAGATGCGTATGCCAAGTTTGCTGGTGTTATTAGCAACTCTAGAACTTTGTGGAGGATATGGGGTAGGTCCGAGATTTTCAAGCGGGTTCTTTGACTCCTTAACGCGCGCCTAGGAATGCTTCCTATAGTGCAATGGCTAATCTCCTTGGAACGGAACCCGCAACCAACCCGAAAGTTACTAACTATCGAGCGTCTGCAGGGATGGGCCATGCTTGCATACTACCCTCTCGAGCATCTGTATTATCTCCGTTCTCACGGAATCTTACCGTCAACCATCCCTTCCCCACTATCGCTCTTCTTCAACGTAAAGCGCATCAAACTTGATGCAAATAAGTTGGCATTGTGGTCCAGTCGGTTCTGGGCGCTCTATGTCATCCTCCATTTTGCACACTTGAAGGAAGATAAGGAGTTGTTGGAGGCAAGACAGCGCAGTCTACGCAAAGGAAAGGGTACAGGTTTGAGCGTCGAAGAGAAACAGGATATACACCAAAAGTGGAACATGTTCTGGTCGGACGCTGTGACCAATCTTGCATACTTCCCGATGACTATTCACTGGTACGTTAGGACCCTCTCAATCTTAGAGCACTCAAACCTTAGAAACGCCATCTAGGTCCATGGAAAGTGGGCTGTTCAAAGACGGGGTAAGGACATATCAAACCCACTTTGGATTTGAACTTGCTCAGCCATTTTCTAGGTGTGGATTGACATCTTTGGTTTTATAGCTGCTGTCATGTCATTCAGGAGTGGTTGGAAAGCTACTGCTCTGGCAGCACCAACCGTGTCGAAAGAAAAAAAGGAAGATGAAGAGGAGAAGGCTAGTGAGGCAGCTGCCGGTGGGTATGATGTATCAATGTCGTAGTTGAGGCTAGTAACTACCTATTGCGTATGCCAAATATGTATTTCATCCAGAGTTATGGATAGGCAGGACTCCAATTAAACAACTATGATCGTGATATCGTGGAGGAATTTGTAAGGCCTTGTAGTCTAGTGGTACGATACTTGCTTTGGGTGGTTAATCAACATTGCAAGTGGCCTGGGTTCGAATCCCGGCAAGGCCCCCATATTTTTGCACTCATTTTCTACCCTTGGTTTGCCAGTATTGAGGCTGATGCCTCCCAAGGTATGGATTGGTTGGAATGCGATCATTACGGTAAAGAAAAATATCGTTATCGCAAGGGTTAATTTCCGGCTTCTACTGCAATAGCAATTCAGATTTCCCACTGCATCGGGATTCATTAATGTAACAAGACCCAGCGACGTAAGGTAAGTCCGTTTCATTCTAGTCTCATGACCTTGTCAACCAGTTCATAATCTGACATGGGCCAGGAGGTGGAATTGACTAAACTAGTTCAACATATCAATTTGTGTTCGCTGGACCACCATCTAGATAATTGGTATATTGCGGACACGGCGTATGTGGTTCCTTCGATCCAAGCCTCTCCTCGTCGGGTTAACTTTGGGTCGGTTTCGTTAGGTGTTAATTTTTTTACAAAGAGTTCTGGACGCGGGCTGAAGTTCTATGACTATCTGTCCACTTGTTGACTGGTCTTACCTTTACGGTTTCCCTGGAGGACTAGGTCAACTTTTCGATGCCGCTTCGTAACATGGCCAGCCATACACGTACAACAGGCTGCAGATTTAAGTTCTGCCGATGCTGGCATTGAGGGTTGTCTTGAGTCAACGTTCATTTATAATTTTATTTCTGTTTGATGATCGCATACAAACAATGTCTATCAGTCTGACACAACATGCCCCAGACTCCTTCCCAGTCTCACGGAGCAGTCTTGACGAATGTTATGTAAGACGTTCGCTCCAGGGAGACTGGTACATAACATTGGTAAATAAATGCTCAGCACGACGTGATGTGACATAGATAGCTTATGTAACCTTTATTCTATGTTCTTTTTCTTTGCTGAATATTCAGCTGTTCCAATTGTGGCTCATATGACTGCCTGAAGGCTTGGCTGGTATGTGTTGCTCAAGCTCTTTCCTGCTTATCCACTAACAGTGATGACATCAATTGAGATATGGGTGATGTGGAGCATCCCTAAACCATCTGTGAGCCCTGGGCCTGGGAACCATCAAGTCTCATCAATCCCATCAATTGATAAAATACAATACAAAGCTTCTGATGTCCTTGGAAAGTGGCCATGTCTATGACAGGCCAATATCTGCCAAGCAGTTCTCAAGGGCAACTGTGATGTTACATATTTCAATAGCTGGGACAGGAATGGGCAAGATACTCACATTCTGACTCCTGCGACTTTGTGT